>JAJIYU010002975.1:0-28164 GCA_030144865.1 Tinospora cordifolia | reverse complement strand
GATAAGCTGAATATTATGTAGAAAATATGAATCAGAAATACTATATAAATAAAATAAGCATTTTCAGTAAATGGAGCAGTTTCTCACTTGTGTCATCTTAAAGATATAGACAAAGGAGTTTCTCTTCATCAGCAAGTACTCCCTAGAGATACAAGCTTTTAGAAGTTCCTTTTTGCTCACACCATACGTCTCTTTTGTCAATGCAGCTGGATGGTTTCTGCTCTTGTTGAAAGGGGAGGAGATTTCATCCCCTAATTTTCGTCCAACGTGGAATGATTGGAAAGCCTCAGCAAATTCTTTCACAGGGACAAAACCGTATGGTTCGTTTTGGCGTGCCCAGTACTGTTTCTGATCTTTTCTTGATGTCACCTATCAGATTAATGGACTAAACATGAGTCATGAACTTTCACAATGAAAGAAAATAGGAAAAGAAACTAATGGGACAAAATTCTTTTTACTTCTTGCAAGAAGTCAGCAACTCCTTTTCTTTCTGGACATCTGAAGCCCATTGATTCAAAGAACTCAAGAACATCTTCGCGAGGACCATGGTAAACAACTTGCCCATCGGAGAGGAGAATAATATCATCAAACAAGTCATAAGTCTCTGGGGCTGGCTGGAGAAGAGAGATAACTGCAGTCCCTTGGAGAATATGAATGGATTGTCTAATTGAATTTACAATTTGAAATGTTGTCGAACTATCTAGACCAGTGGATATCTCATCCATGAACAATGCCCTTGCTGGTCCAACCAGCATCTCCCCTGTTGTAACTCGCTTCTTTTGTCCACCAGAGATTCCCCTCAACATTTCATCCCCTACCATAGTGTCAGCACAAACATCAAGTCCTAAAATCTGCAATCACAATATTAACATAAAGAAATTGAGAATTTTGAGTCAATGGCATTTCAGATTTCATCTGTATAATAATTGCTTAGAAAAAGTACCTTAATTATGTAATCTGTAATTACATTAGCTTCTTGCCCTTCTAGTGCTGCTGCCTGGATTGTAATAAAAAGATGAGAAAGCAGTATCATGTAGAACTTTCAATTAAAAATGAAAGGTGTTAGATGCTTGTTCTTCCTTGTTATAGATCTAAATGTGAAATTATTTGTTTCTTACCTTCATATAAACATCTATATCAGGATCTGGTTTAATATTCGCAGCTTTCTCTCTTCTTGCAAGTTCCAATAACATCTCTGTGAGAAAAAAAAAATTGTGAAGAATTTAATAGCACTGATCTAACCTACAACTTGGACAATTCCATCAAACAAGTTTATGACATAACACACTTACCATGACTTGCTCCAACACCTTGACATCTCGCAGAGAAGGCCAAGGTTTCTCGTACTGTCATTTCTCCTATGTGAAGGTCATGCTGACTGATATAAGCAGATGCTCTCTGTGGGACAAACTCATCCATTCCATGGCCATTGTAAGTAATTCTCCCTGAAAACTGGTATTTTTAGAAGTACCCGTGAGTCGTGGTTTTGAAATCAAAAGAAACACATCACCAAAATCAATAAAAAGTATAGATGGAAGGTTTTCTACCTTGAGATCCTTGCCAAGCTTTCCAGCTAAAGCTAACAACAAAGTGGTCTTTCCAGATCCTGGAGGCCCTAGAAGCAGGGTCATCCTGTGATCATCAAGCAGGATCATTTAAATAATGGAGCTGAACTGAAACTAGATTCAACTGAGAGTGTCCTGTGTAAGAGTAGTAAAAAAAAGAATACAAAAAAAAAAAAAAATTTACCTTCCAGGTTTGATTATACCACTAACATCGTGAAGAATTGAAAACGATTTCTTTCTGCTTGGCAGAATATGAAGATAGTTCAAGAACCCCTGAGGCATTGAAGACGGCAAAGTTATCAGCTAAAGGTGAAGATTTGTACAAGTCTTGAGCAACAAATTAACTTCAAAAAATAGTTTCCTTAATAAGAATGTTAAATACATATATACCTCGGCCATGTTGGTTGTGAAATTGAGAATTGTGGGTAATGATCTGCCTCCAACGTAAGTTTCTGCTTCAATATTTAGTTGTTCATACCGGACTTCAATGGTAGGAATATCAATCCCAACTCTGATGAGCAAATCAAACAAATATATTTAATAAACACCGAAGCCCATGACGAACAAGAATAAAACAGATCAAAAGACGAGGAACTATTTTTAACTCACCTATCAATTCGGTCCTTGAGCTTCAACAAGAACTTCTCATTGTCCTGCTCTGCTACTCTCACCAACCTCTCTAAAAGCTCCCTTCTCTCTTGAATCCCAAGATTCTGAACATCGATTTCTTTGGCTACGCCACCTTCCCCCGTTAATATGGCTCTCTTCACACGATTATAAGTGGGTAGCTTCTCTAAAGCGGCCCATTTCAGAGCTTCTTCATCATCTTCATCACGCGAAGATCTCGAAAAAACTTCCACATTGTTCCTCCAAAGTGTAGAACTGTTCCTTCTCATACTACTTACTCTGTAAACTTCCGCAGTCTCCATTAACACCCAGCAAAATCAAACAGTAATAACTCTCCAAATTAGATCCAAAAAACGCTATTTCTTCTTCAATGTGTTTCTTAGTATTTTTCTTTGGTTTTTCTTTCTGTCTTCTTCCTGTAGTTCGAAGAAATTGGAGGTGAAGTGAATGGGTATGTATAGCATGTGCAGTAGCAATCTCTGCAAGCAATAGATGAGTTTTCCGAGATTGAATACTATTACTGTTGTCTGCAATGAACCTATCACCACCTTCGAAAACCGAGGAGTATGGCGCAAACACGTCATTAACAAAGCAAAATCAATTTCCTGAGCTCCGAAAATCGCACATGCATTCATTTCATTTCAGATCCTCCTAGCGTTGACCAATGTTTATCGAACTAATCTTGGGTTTAAAAAAGTCAGATTAGCTGTACAATTATAAATCAGACATAATACAATAATAATAATATTATATTTGATAAAGCAGATGTGCTTTCATCTGTACGTATGCATTGGTTGTTATTCTGTTTTGCCATTCATCAATTACAGCTTGGCAAGTGTTCGAAAAGTTGGGTTGTTACTGATTCCATGTTCCTGCTCCTAGTAGGTGTCTGTTACTAGCAAATATGGTGATTTTAGCTGACAATAAGAAGAGGGTTCGTTATTCCTCCGTATATAGTATATTGTCTGCCTCTGTAGATATGACTTCATGATATGTTGCTTTATCCATGGAAGAGGCGCAAGCTTCGTGATATCTGTCAACATATATATATATATATAATATCGTACCATAGAAATGAAATGGGCTTCAACATCAAAGTCCACTTCATATCGAAATTATGATGGAAGGAAAATACAGAAATTATCACTTTTTATAAAACTTATCAGTTATATCAATTTTTTAAAAATATTTATGCTTTTATCAATTTTTTTGATCATCCTCATGGGTGCTTCTTGTTTTGATCTCTGCTCCATTCTGTTTTGGTCTCAGTCGCCGCTGATCCTGCTTGCCAGTGCTCGTACACGCTGCTCGTGCCGCTTTTGTTCGTTCCATGCTGTTGGTCCGTTGCCACACTGCCATTGCTGCTGCTTGCCTCACCGCTATCGCCGCTGCTCGCCTCACCACTGTTGCCGCTGCTTGTCAACAGTAATGGCAAAAACTGAAAGAAACTCAATTCTCAAGTTCGGCAGAAACAAAAGATATTTTCTAACCAAATATGAAAACACTTTCATTTGGCAAAAAAGCCTCAATTAAAAACGCCATAGAAAAAAAAAAAAATTAAATCCAAATGAAGGCGTAAAGATGCCTTCTTTTGGGGAAAAAAAAATATTTTCCAACCAAAATGTGAAGACGCTTTTATTTTGGAAAAAAAAAGCCTTCACTAAAAATGCATTGGAAAAAAAAAAAATTTAACCTAAAGGAAGGTGTCTTCACTTCATTTGTGAAAAAAAAAACATATTTTGTAACTGAGATGTGAAGACACTTTCATTTGATAAAAAAAAAGCCTCCTCTAAAAACTCCTTGGAAAAAAAAGTTTAAACCCAAAATACGGCTTCATTGGAAAAAAATAATTTTTTAACCAAAACATAAAGACGCTTTTATTTTTAAAAAAAACCTTAACTAAACATGTGTTGAAAAAAAATAATTACAATGAATGTGTCTTTAGTGAAGACGCTTTCATTTAAAAATGCCTTAAAAATTTTTAGGCCAAATGAAGGCACCTTTATATCATTTGAAAAGAATATTTTTTAACTAAAATGTGAAGACGTTTTGGTTTGAAAAATTTTTTGACCCAAACAAAGAAGACACCTTCATTTAAAAAAAATATTTTTTAAACTAACGAAGGTGACTTCAGTGAAAACACTTTGAAAAAAAAATTTTAAACCCAATTGAAGGCATCTTCACTGAAGACGCCTTCATTTAGAAAGAAAAAAATATTTTTTGTGAAGACACTCTAAAAACACCTTAAAAAAAATTTAAATCCAAATAAAGGCATCTTCACTGAAGACGTCTTTGTTTGAAAAAAAAAGGCACAGTGCATTCATTTTTAACCTATTATTTAAAGTAGTGTAGTGCATTAATTTTTAACCTAAACTTAGGGTGTTTATTTTAACCAAAAAGCAGTGCACTCATTTTTAACCCATTATTTAAAACAGCGTATGTATTTTTAATCGAAAAGAAGGGTGTTTATTTTAACCAAAAAGTAGTGCATTCATTTTTAACTCATTATTTAAAGCATTGCATTCATTTTTAACCCCAAAGTAGGGTGTTCATTTTAACCAAATAAAGGCATCTTCACTTTCAAATATGAAAAAAAAAAGCGGTGCATTAAAAAAAGCATTCATTTGGAAAAAAAGAAAAAAAAACAGCACACAAGAAAAAAACCTTGATTTCGGCATTTTTATGAAGGAGAAAAGAATAGTAGAGTTCAAAAAAAATGCATTTTTAACCTTAAGAAAAATATTTAACCCAAATTGCACAGCTTATTTGAAAAAAACAGTGCATACACTTGAAATTGAACAATTCATTTCACACCTGAAATCGCTCAACACATTTGGGCACCTGAAATCGAAAATCGCACATCTCGTTTGGCACATGAACATGAAATGGCACAGCTGATCTGGGATAATGGGGGCACTTGAAACGACATAGCTGATCGAGGAAAACAATGGCACTTGAAACGCCCTTTGGAGGCATCTTTGAAATGTCAAAAAAAAAAAATTTAAGTGAAATTTTAAAAAAAATTTCAGTGGGTCCGTTTTTAGCTATGAAATAATTTCATAGCTACGAATTTAAATTTTCATAGCTAAATATAGTTTTTGGCTAGAAAATTAATTTTGTGTCTAAAAATGTAAAAATTAACAGCTACAAAATTTTAATTTTATGGCTAAATGTATATTTTTGCACAAAATAAGTTTTGTGGCTAAAAATCAAGTACTATAAAATCTTAATTTCATAGTTAAATGTAGACTTTAGCCACATAGTTAAATTTGCGTCAAAAAAGGTATTATTTATAGCTTCAAAATATAAATTTCATGGCTAAATACATACTTTAGCTATGAAATAGGTTTTGTAACTAAAAAATAATTGCTATAAGTTTATATTTTCGTAGCTAAATAAAAATTTTAGCTACAACTGAAATTTGTTTCTAAAAAGGTAGAACTAATAATCACAATTTTTTAAATTTCATCGTTAAATGTATATTTTAGCAATAAAATAGATCTTGTAGCTCAAAATCAATTACTATGAATCTAGATTTTTGTAACTAAATGTATGTTTTAGCTACAAAATTAAATTTGTATCTAAAAATATAGAACCATTGGCTTCAAAATCTATAATCTATGGTTGAATGTATAGTTTGGCTACGAAATAAATCTCATAGCTAAAAACTTTGTAGCTAATTCCCTCTTTTGGTGTAGTGATGCAAACATTCCCTTTCATTCACATTTGTTTACCCTTTTCTTATATTGCCTTATTATTCATAACTATCTATAATCTATAATTTGAATTTCTTACCATTTTATACAAAAATAGTAAGTAAAGCATAAGCCGTTTATTCCATTTATACTTGTTACCCCTCCATAAGGGGTTGGTTCTCAAATTGACCCCTAAAAGGGATTGATTTCATACCCAACCCCCAAAATGAGGTTGGTTCTAAACTCAACCTCTTGACAAGGGTCGCTCCCGAACCCAACCCCCTAAAAGCGGTTAGTTCTCAACTCGATCCCTAAAAGATGTTGATTCCTGTAATACCCGATTTTTTTTTTACGAACTCGATGAATGAAGCAATTCGACTTTAACAAATTTATAAAATTTTTGAGTATAAAATAAAGTAAAAAAATAAAATTATTAAATGTAATACCCGTTAATTTAGTACGAAACGTGATGAATGAAGCAATTCTGACTTTGACAAATTTATAACATTTTTGAGTAGAAAATAAAGTAGAAAAAAATGAAATTATTAATAAATTTTGGTTCAACTTTTAGGTATCTAAAAATGAATAATAGAAAGAAATAGAAATATGTATTTGTATGTTAAATATATGTGATAATGTGATAATGTGTTACGCATTATCACATATATTTAACACACATACATATTATCACATATATTTAACACACAAATACATATTTCTATTTCTTTCTATTATTCATTTTTAGATACCTTAAAGTTGCACCAAAATTTATTAATAATTTTATTTTTTTCTACTTTATTTTATACTAAAAAATTTGTATAAATATGTCAAAGTCTAATTGCTTCGTTCATCAAGTTTTGTACAAAATTATCGGGTATTACAATTCCATACTCAACCCCCTACTATAGGTCGGTTCAAAACTCATTCATTAGTTGAAAATTGAATACAATAGACCTCTTATGATTGCCTCAAGAATGTTAGTAATGAGTTGCTAAAATTAAGGGTAGGTTCACGGAGTTGAGATTTTCTACCCCTTGAATTGTGAGGAAGTATTTATTCATGGGTTTGTTTGTTGCATCAATATTAGTCTCATTGGTTACGACATGACTCCTGAACCTCATTGGTATTGCCATAGTATGACGTGGGACTGAAATGTTTAGATAAAAAGAGTAAAATAGGCTGGTGCTACCCTTGTTAAAATGTTTTCTTTTTCTGTTTTTTTTTTTTGAGAAAAAACAAAAACATAATTTGTATTGATAAATAATGAAAGAATATACCACCAGCCAAGGCCACAAGTTGTGCCTAGGCAAAAACACAATAAGAACTACAAACAAAGAAAAAAAAATAAAGACCTATCGCAGACCATGATTCTTATATGTTCATACACAAAAACCAATTAAACAATCACTTAGACATGGAAAAACCTCTTGCCAGCTTTGAAACATGAGCTTGAGGTAAACTTAATCTCTTCCCATAAGACCAAATCATCCTTTAGAATTCCTCTAAAAATTCTGTTGTTTCTTCTTTCCAGACCTCCCATAGCGTAGGATAGAAAGCTATTAACCCCAATCCCTTTTTGTCATTATCCATGAAAGAAATGTGGTTTAGATTCAAACTTTCCTCAACAAACGTTGGAGCTGTCAGAACACCTCCAGAAAACATCATCCATTCATTCCAAATTCTTTTTGTGTACTTACACGTTAGAAATAAATGATCAATTGATTTTGCATCTTGATGACACAATTCACATCTATTTGGAGAGAGACAAGTGTTTGGAAATCTATGCTGAAGAACCTCAATGACTTGAATTTTTCGGTAAGCTAGAATCCACTCAAAGATTTGCACTTTGGAAGGAATCTTTGCTGCTCAAATCTGTTTAGCTAAAGGAAAACTCCTATTTCGGTTTTGAGATAGTAAGAAAGAAAAAACTATCCTGTATGAGAATATCTGAGATGGATCTAAGAGCCAAATAAGTTTGTCCTGTTCATTGGAAAGAGTGATTGCTAATGGCCTATTAATCAGATTTGTTGCTTCTTACTGGACTCTAGAGGTTAGTCTTCTAGGTAAGTGGATGTCCCAACTGATGATGTTACAATCTTCCCCTGTTTGATGATTTATAAAGGACACAATGGGTTGATTGTGAACATATGAGCGATTGTAAATGTTTGGAAAAAATTCATCAAGGCTAGCATCACCGAACCACCTATCCTCCCAAAATAAGATTCGTCTTCCGTGTCTAACTTCTAATCTCATATGTATGAAGATTTGAGGAGTTAGTGATGATATAAACTTCCAAGGACTTCTATATGAAGCTTTGCATCTTCTCATCCTTCCCCCTAATGTGAGAGTGTCATGATGGCTTGAAACCACTTTTGCCCACAATGAGTCATTTTCCTTGATGTATCTCCATAAGCATTTACTACATAAAGTCACGTTTCTCAATGAAATGTTTTCTATCTCCAATCCTCCCATCTCCATGGGCCTCTTAACTGTATCCCACTTGATCAGATTGTGAGACGTCTTTCCTTTCTTACCTTACCAGAAGAAATTCCTCATTTCTCTTTCTAAATTTGATGCCACCGAATCTGGAGTTTTAAAGACTGACATGTAGTAAATGGGGAAAGTTGATAGAATCGATCTAATTAAAGCTAACCTTCCTCCTTTGGAGACGATAACCCTTTTTCAACCTTCAAGATGCTTTAAGATCTTAGTCAAAATAGGAGCCCAAAAATCAAGTGATGTTGGATTTTTTCCCAATGGAAGCCCAAGATATTTTAAAGGCGAACTCCCTACTGAGGAACCAACCTCACTAGTCCACTTATCAACCTTCTCCTGCTCCATGTGAATTTCCATCAGCTGAATTTTTGCTAAGTTTATATTGATACCAAAAATCTCACAAAAACCTTTTAATATGCCCATCGCTTGCTTTATGTTACTTTTATTATCTTCCAAGAAAAGAAGAATATCATCTACATACTAAATATGAGAAATTTCTACCTTATCCTTACATATTATGAATCCTTAAAGAAGATGGCTCTCCTTTGCCTTTGATAATAAGTCGCTCATACCATCAACAACTATGGTAAAGAGGAAAGGTGATAGTGGATCACCTTGCCTAAGGCCCCTCCTTGCATTGAATCTTCCTCTTGGTTTCCCATTGAAAATAATAGAGTGCGAGACCGACGAAACACACACCCACATCCATGCTAGACACCTTTGAAAAAGTCCTTTTTCTTTAAGAACGTAAATAAAAAAAAATCACATTCCACTGAGTCATAAGCTTTTGCTAAATCCATCTTAAACACCATACTTGGGTTTCATTTTCGATCTGTACTCTTCTACCACTTTATTTGCTATTAAAATGGCATCGATTATTTGCCTACCTTCCATAAAAGCAAATTGATGTGGATCAATTGTTGTTGGAAGCACCTTCTTCAGCCTATTTGCTAAGATTTTAGCAATAATTTTGCATACGCTAGTGATCAAACATATTGGCCAAAAGTCTTGTAAACTCCATGCATTGCTCTTCTTTGGTAATAAGCAGATGTATGTTTCATTTGTTTGAGCATTGACTACTCCACTGTTGAAAAATTCTTCTATCACCTTCAATAGATCTTCATTCACTAGATCTCAACACTGTTGATAGAATTCCATTGAAAAATCATTTGGGCCTAGGGTTTTATTCCCCTGACAATTGAAGACTGCTTGTTTTATTTCCTTTTCTTCAAATGATCTTTCTAACCATATGAGTGTTTTTTTCAATATGCATTCCCATTCTAAGCCTTCCACTTCCCAAGTCCTCTCTCTTTTAGAGGAGTAAAAATCCTCAAAATATTTCATGATATCATTGGCCACTTTGTCTTCTTGATCTATTACTCTTCCACTTTCCACTTCGTTAATTATCTTTTTGTTTCTTCTCCTATTCAACATTGTGCGAAAGATTTTGGTGTTGGCATTACCTGCCTTCAACTAGTTCATGTTGGCCTTTTGTAACACCATTCTATCCTTTCTCATGTATAGCTCTGCTAGTTCTGCTTTGTAGCTTTTTCTGAATATGCTCTTATCCAATGACCAAACCCCATTTTCTTCTTCTTCATCAAGAACCCCAATCTCCTTTTCAAAATCTTTTCTCTTCATGTCGTTTCTCTCGGACACCTCCTTGTCCCATTTTTTTCATGTCATTTTGAGTTGTCTTAGTTTTTGCATGAATCTGTAACCTTGCTAGCTGCACAAACTCAGGTGGTTCCACCATTGTTTGATCTTTTACTGAAAATCTTTATGAGCCAACCATACATTTTCAAAGAGAAACAGAGTGGGACCCCATTTAATCTTTGTAGTCTCCATAATGATTAGTCTATGGTCTTAAGTTAGTTTTATTAGCGCCTTGTTGGTAATCAGGAAAAAATCCTCCCAACCTTTGGAAAATTGGAAACGATGCAACCTGCAACATCTAGGATTACTCCTCATGTTTGAACATTTAAACTTTGCTTTCTCAAAGGGGGATCAGTTAGCTGCAATTCTTTGATGATGAGATCAAATTCTAGCATACTTTTTGTCAGATTATTACTGTTCATCTTTTCTTCTAAGAATCTTGGAGTGTTGAAATCACCACATAAGCATCATCTCTCTCCACATGACACTGATATTCCTGCTAGCTCATCCAAGATTTTTTTTCCTTCTCCCTTGGCCTAGGAAGACCATAAACTCCCGTCAGCCACTGTTCTTTCCGATCTTCTCCTTTTATTTGAATTGAAACTGAAAATGACCCCTCCAAGCTCTATATCACATCAATAGTTCTAGAAACCCAAATAATAACTATACCGCCTGATGCACCTTCCGCAGGTGTAAAGGACCATCCCTTGAATCTTGAATCTCAAATTTGACAAATCAGTTTTCTTCTGATGAAACTTGTTTTTGTTTCTTAAAGTACAATGATGTCTGCTGTTGCCCTTCTAATTTGCCTCCTAATCAATCTTTTCTTCTTTGAGTCACGCATCCCTCTTACGTTCTAGCTTAAGATCTTCATTTAGATTTGCTTTTCTCTCCTTCTTTACCCTTTCCATTGTCTAGAATTTTCTGTGTTACTGATCCCTTGAAGTTTTTTATGTAGTTGAAGATCTTCTTTTTTTTCCACCTTCTGTATATGAACATCCATACGTCTCAAGTAATTGACAATTATTTCTTTTGAATCTATTGAATCCATCTCTTTGTCACTAAGCTCCTTTTCATTCTTTGACATTTGATCTTCTTATGAGAGGGAAAAAGGAACGTAGGATTGAATTGAACTCCCTTCAAAGCTTAAATTTGGTTGATCTCCTTGTGATGATACAAGAGAGGAAGGGACTTTCTCTTCCGCTTATGTACTTCTCCATTCTTGGGCGAAAAAGGTTTCACCTAGCTCAATATCTTCATCTGAGCTCCCTTTTACTTCTTCCAAATTGAATTTGCACTCCCCATTTGACGATGAAGCCAATTCTTCTTGTCCTTCTAACTCTTCCTCTTCCATATCTTCCACCTCCTCTTCCATTAGCCAAACGGTGTCCACCATTGTCTTCACTCCCTTGTTGTGTTTTGTTTTTGCTTGAGCCCTCAGTTTCTTTATTTGCTTCTTAGATAAGTGGCTTTGTTTAAGACTTATCCTTACTTTTTCAATGCCCTTCCAGCACGTTTCCTTTGTCTCTTCTGCTAATTTCCTTAATTTTTTCCCCTTCTTCATTTTTGACCTTATCTTGGCTTTGGTATACTGTCCCTTTACATCCCTCTTTCAACGTTTGTATTAGTGGCTCCATTTGCAGCATGTTTTCCCCTTAATTAGATTTTAAAGCGCCCTTGTTTTTGCTTTTTGTTTTGTCATTTTGTCTTATATGTCCACTCTTGTCTGATATGTCTTGCCCATCTATGTCATCACTATCGTCTTCTTCAAGTGTTTGTTTTACATCTCTTCTTGGGTTTGCTTCCATTTGTCCCCATCTCATTTTTTCCATGTGAGCTCCCTCCCAATTTCCTTGTGTTATTGTCTTTCTCTTTTCTGTGAGTGCCAAGGACAACCATTTGTTGAGTTGTAGAGATCTGTTCCATCTCCCTGTATTCATCATCCATGTCCTGAACAACTATCTCTTTTCTTTTTCAGCCACGTGCATTTGCCACTTTGTTCAGTTCGGCTTTTTTTCTTTTGTCTTGTTTCTTTCATCTGTGCTTGCTCCTTCTTTGCCATTTCAATATCCCTTGGTCGTTTTTCTTTTAATCTATCTTTTCCCTCTCTTCTTTTATCTACCGTTGGATTTCCTTGACTGTTGTATCCATCCTTTTTTGTAATACCCTACATAATAGAATTGCCAACCAAAAAAAAAAAGAAACGCATGACTGCAATCCCCAAATCAGGTCTAGGTCTCGCGTCATAATTTCATAAAAAAAAATAGGTCTACACAATGACTGCGGTCCTAAGTTAACGTACCACGGTCTTGTGACAAAAAAATTCATAAATTTTGGCAAGGATGTGATACCATAGTTTTGGTACGCAATCTTGTGATTAGGAATAGTGCTACCAACGACTGCGGTATTGCAATTAAAACTCAGAAATGGAAGGTTTGTCGAGGGAACCCTAACCTTCCTATTTATATATATATATATATATAGCCTTTTTGCACAGAAGAAACCCTAACCTTTGTCTTCAACCTTGCAACCGCACACTGTTTCTCCCCTGAACCAATTCCGAGTGACTTCTACAGCATCTCTCCTCATTCCACATCTATTCTAGGTCTGAAACTACACCATTTGACTTTCTCTTGATGACCTCATGAGCACTGTAGGGAGAGGAACAACACAAGATTGCGTAGGGTTGGACTGCTACACTTTCTAGGATGTGTACAAACGAGGTAACACATTAGTTTCATTCGGAATCAATATCATATGTGTTACTGTATCATTATTTGAGATGTGAACGTCTCTTAGAACTTAACAATGCACAGAAAGTGTTGAAGACATTCTTCTAAGGTGAGCGAGGGGAGCAATGAACGAGTATAAGGTATAATGTTCTGTTGATCATTTTGATTTTAGAGTTCAACATATTGTAGTATCATGCACAAGAAAAACTAGACACACATGAATAGAGCGCGATATGTGACTACCACAGTATGAACAACGGTAACGCACTATTGCCTTTTGCACTACCACAGTAATTTAGTAAGTCAATTGTAGTAATACAACGACCTCTCTTGCCCTCATCTACACATTCCGATTACCAAAAATATATTGTTGCCTATCTATTTTGGTTCTTTTCGCATGCCACATGTGGTTTGAACACATTAATAATATTTGAAACTCGAATAATATTTGCGTTAAATCTTAAAGGTTGAAGATCCAAGGCTAACACAACTACAAGCAAGGGCCTAAGGGAACCAATCATACAAGTGGGGATGATTATCTTGCTCCCTAATCTTATTTGAGTTTTAAATGTTAAATATGATGCCTGTGTACTCTATGATGAATGCCTAGAAGCATGCTAGGTTGTATTTAGATATTGATTTGATGTATAACATGATTCCTGTATCTATGCTCATTGTTTACTTGCTTTCATATTATGCGATATAAATAATTATATGTATGACAGTCATAAAATGATTATCAAGTCTAAATTACTTGAAGGATATTAATATTACTTGTTCTATATTTTTCATGCTTAATGTGATGAGATGAATGACTGAAAGATTTTTAATTAAAATTAACTTAAGACTTGAACCACGTATCAACATAGTGGTCCAAGGGAGATCACTATAGGTGTTCTCGCAGATAGAATGATGAGTTCGTCCTTAATTCTCGATGATAGAACGATGGGTGTAACCCTAGTTCTTTGGTGATGGAACAATGGGTGTGACCCTAGTTCCTGGGTTGGGTAATGGGTGTGCCACTTATCCCATTGGAATCTAGTATATAATGCATTTTTTTGTCTCCTTTGATACGATAATGATGATAAAACACCAGAGTTAAGTCTTCTGGCCTAATTAACAACTGCTAAACAACTAAATGATTGAAACGGCTAATGTATGCTAAGTGTTTACACGTTTGATATTTTGATTTGAATAATACTATGGATGTACTATGCATGATCCACTAAGCTTTCGGACTAGCCTCATCTTTCTATTTCAGGTGACATTTGAGACAGTGTTTGTCGACCAGCATATCTCGGACATTTTTCTAGCTATCTCGCCAACCTCACAATGAAGGTTGTTTTAGAACATTTTTATTTAATTAGTTATTATTGACTCGACATGACATCCACCAGACTGATTTAAGTTGTTAATTTCTTTTATGATTTAGATTTCAGCCATTCAAGCTATATTAAGGAGTTTTATGGAGAGACTTTACTTTATAATTTTTAAGTTTTAAGTGTTAAAGTTAATGATTTATTTATCTTATTATCTTAGTATATTTTACATGGATCATGCCTTGATAAGTTCAAGAGTTTGTTGAGTGATTTGGATGAGTTCTGATATGTCTAGAATGTGTTTAAGGAGATTTGAATATGAGAATAGTAACATTCTAGTTCTTGATAGTTGATACGTATAGTGTTTCAGTGGTAGATTTAATAATTTATGGGTTTACCTTTCTATGCACAACCCGATGTGACAAAAAAGAAGGATGGGGGTTACGTTTTTAATATGATGCATCCCATGTTTGCCGAGACTGTTACTGTTAGGGGTGGCAATTTGTAACACGACACGATAACTCGACACGAAGACGACACGAAATTAACGGGTTTGGGTCTAAACAGGTTGAACACGATTAAATACGACTAAATACGGGTTATAAATAGGTTAACCTGATAAACCTAAAATGACCGCGTTTAACATGTTTAAAAATAAGTTAATATTACATAATACATTAAGAACAATTTTAATTTTTAAAAATATTTTTAATTTAATTTTAATAAATTATTTTTCTAATTTTCTATTTAGTTAATATTTTAAAAAATAATTTTAAAAATTAGGCCTATGTTATTTGAGATATTCTTTTTTTTTTTTAAGAAAAATGATTATACAATAAATTAAATAAGTATTATGTCCCTTTAAAAATAAACTCTGTCTTTAGCAAAAAATATTATACTCAAGTTAAAATATAAAAATAAGTAAATTTCTCAAATATTTAAAAAAATCTCCAAAAATACTAAACTTAATTTTTTAACATTTTTTATATTTTTCAACTTACCTTAAAAATTATTATATTTCTTTTTGTTTTAGCCTAAAATATTATATTATTTTTCATAAAAGCAAAAAACCTAATTTTTTAATATTAATTTTATTTTTAATAAAAAATATTATACCTCAATAAATATATAAAAATAACTTGATATCTCAAATCTTTAAAAAAAATTTTCGAAAAAAGTAATACATGTATAAATATTAAAAGAGTAACTTGATATATCAAAATTTTAATATTATTATTTTATTTTTTTAATATAATTATTATACTTAAATAAAAATTATAAAAAATAATTTGATTTTATTTGGTTTGAGTTTAAGATAATGACAAAAAAACCTTGGTTTCAAGTCTTGGTGAAGTAAACTGGACCGCATTGCCACCCCTAATTACTGTTCCTTGCCATTCCGTTGACGGCGGAAAAAGCGTGATCTAATTTTTTCCCCATTGATGTCCACCACTGGACATTCTGGTATGTATCCTCCTATCTTTCCCGCGACCTTTAGCTTTCCATGTCTAAGATATGACATCGACGTTGTTTCAGTGTCTACTTTTGGAACAAACCTTGTCCTCATGACTCAAGTGGTAAGCCTTCAACCCCCATCCAAGGATTTCTGTAGCAAAGCTGCCTCTCTTCCCATTAGAAATCCCTGTACCATGCTTGAAGTGTGCATAAATTAAGTGAAACCTCTTTCAGTAAGCAATCCGTTTCTTGATCTTTACTACACCATAACAGGGCTCTATCTCTGCCATTACTACAGGGGATACTCGGCGACTGATTGGCATTTCTATTTCCTCTTCAATTTCTCTCCATCGTGTTTCCGAATTGGTACGAAAAATTACTATTGCTAATCTCCATTTGTCTCTGTTCGAATTTGTGTCTAACCTAGAACCTTTTAATGACCTTTCCTCATTTGATGGATTACTGATGAACCATGGGTTGTCATTTGGCTTAATGCCTTGGATGCTCGGCGACTGATTAGCCTTTCTATTTCCTCTTCAATTTCTCTCCATCGTGTTTCCGAAGTGGTTAAAAAAAATTGCTATTGCTAATCTCCATTTGTCTCTGTTCGAATTTGTATCTAACTTGGAACCTTTTAATGACCTTTCCTCATTTGATGGATTACTGATGAACCATGGGTTGTCATTGGGCTTAATGCTTTCCTCTTCCGTCCTTGCTATTGTTTTCTGTGAGCTCTTCTTTTCTTCCTGTTGATGCAATCCGACTTCATTCAATTTTGTGTGCAGTGTTACCAATCTTTGTTGATCTATTCTTTTCTCCGCAGGAAAGCACATCTGCCTAGTCCGTCCATTTGCGATCTGTAATAGCTGTAGGTATGTTCCTCTGGCATTCTCCATTGTCTGTATGATTATGCACTGTTCTTCTTCTCTGAAAGTTCGTCTGAAATCGCACTGTTTTGCAATCCTGCTTTTCAGCCATATTACTGTCTCCTTTCCCAATCAAACTTCAAAGATTTTGCCTCTGCTTTCCTCTACGATCCATACATATTCTCCCCTTTTTTCACTCCATTTTTTGTATTTCTTCTTTCCTAATATGAATTCATGGATTTTCTTTTCCCCTCCACTTTCTGTTCGCTCCATCTCCTTCGAATGAGATCTGAGATCTAAGAAGGAGAAAAGCCTGACGTAGAAAAGCTGTGATCCTTCATGGTTACAGATCTGAGATCTGAGGTGAGCATGATCTTAGATCTGACGAAAGTCTTAGAAGAGATCTGAATCTGAGAGTTGCACCCTAGAAATTGCTGAATGTTTGGTTTAGATCCTTACGAAGAAGAATATTCAGATGGCTAAGATCCTTGTTAAATTTTTGGTTTACATCCTTGTCAAAATGTTAACAAGTGGATAAACAATGCATGATTTTTATTGGTAACTGGCATGTTTTGCACAGAATATTAAGCTTACATTGATTTGATCATATAAATCATTCTTAAATTGATGAACATGAGTTGATTGCGTTTAAGAAAGCATATTTTATATGAATGTGCCTATAAAGCCACAATGAGAAACATTACTCAGTTGCGATTGCTTACTGTATAACTTTGAGTATATAAATATATGAAGTAAGAATTACATGAGCTTCGCTTATATGATTTATTGAAAACAAACAAAAGAAAAAAGAATGAAATAACGTTACACGACTTTTTCACCCTTCAAGAGAGACGAGGAAAACTATCAAGAATGTTCTCATCATCTTCTTTGGAAGTTAAATGCCCTTATTGAAAATGCAAAAATGAACGCAAAGAGAACCGTAAATCCAACAGTCACCCCGGCAACCACTCCCAGAAAATCTTCCTTGAATCCGTAATAGCTTCTTAAATACTCTTTCACCGCCACATTGTTGGTCATTACATTCCCCAAATCTCCATATTGTGAAGCCACCAATCCGTATAATGTCCAAGACACAGGGGAGGCCCAGTAGTACCATCTCCACCATACAGGGATCCTCTGCAATCACAATGAAAAAAACAATGCGAATTATCAGTACCTCAGTCCAATATATGAAGTGGTGGTACATAAATCATAATTTGTTCAAACATACCGTTCTTGGGACTATGAAACCACAGAATAGATTCCAGATGCTATAGAAAGCAGCTGATATAATGGCAGCAATATTGTGATTGGGTGTGATAGCCACTGTCATCATCCCGTAGAATGTGAAGTACAACAACGTGAAGTACATGAAGAATAGGTACCAAAAGAACTTAGCAACAGTCCATTCGAACCCAATCATAGCATAAACTATAACACCATATATCAAAGCTTGAATCAAGATGTATGGAATCTCAATAACAACCTGTCACAAAATAAAATAAAAGTTTAGGACTATGGATGAACATCAAAAGAGCAATTGGATAGATATTTAAACTGTTTTCATTGAAAACGTATGAGAAGAAGTAGAGGAACTAAATAGTACTTGGCCAAAGGCATATGGCAAGGCAGAATACATTCCAGCTGCTCTTTCTCTATAAAAGACAGTTCGCTCAATAGCCACAACCGGCTGCACAGAAGTGGCATTTTGGACACCAAGGAAAAGAACCGCCGCATACATAGAACCCATTGCATTGGCTAAATCCTGTGGACTATTCCTGCAATTTCCAACATTAAAATGTCAAACATATTCTCTTGTAGTCATAGCCTAGACAATGGCATCAATTGTTGAATGTTGTTCATTTGATCACTTACGTCTTAGAGCCAAGGTCCCAGAATATGGTACCAAACATAAGAGCTATCACAGTTGTGAAGAAAAGCCTAACTGCAGTGTAGGGTGGGTTGCGCCAGTACGACCAATATTGCTTCCATAAACAAGCCATGCACTGAGTGAAGAATGTCTGAGAGTACTTTGTTGGGAAGTAAAGGTCTTCTGAACCAGCTGGAGGTGTGCTTAGTTCTTGGATCAATGCTTTGTTCCTCCTGAAAACATTTATCCAAGTTCAATGTAAGAGGTGGAGCAAACAAGAAATTTTGGGCGGTGGAGATAATCTGTGAAAAGGTTTCTTCATACCTGTATAGGTCGGAGTTCCTATAATATTCAGCAAAATCAATGCCTAGAATGCCTTCTTGCGCTCCAGTAGTCACCTCCAGCATCCATGTTGCAGGATTATAACCATCTTTAATTTTACTAACTCCTTCAATTCCCTTCATGATAGCAAGTACCCAATATCAGTAAATGTGCAGCAAATTATTTCTGATGAAAGATTGCACAAAAAATTTTGATCTTTCTTCAGACATGTTACATATTAGAATGCCTCACCTCAAAGTAGCTGATCAGATGGCAAGAGTGGTGACCCAGTGGTCCAACATATATTTCCTGTCCTCCTCGCTTCATGAGGAATAACTGTAATTTCAAAATTAGCAAGTTTATTACTTAATCTCATTTTAGAAAAGTGATGCGAGAAATGAAATGTTCTAATGATATTTGTCTTAAAGTTTCTCTAACCTCATCAAAAGCTTCAAAAATGTCTATGCTAGGTTGATGGATGGTGCACACTACAGTTCTCCCTGTGTCTACGGTGTTTCTCACTGTTCTCATCACAATTGCAGCTGCCCTTGCATCAAGACCAGAAGTTGGCTCATCCATGAAGATGATAGATGGGTTTGCCACAAGCTCAACTGCTATAGTTAGCCTCTTGCGTTGCTCTGTTGAGAGACCATCCACACCTGGCAAGCCGACCAATGATCCTCTCAATGAAGTCAGTTCTACAAGCTCCATTACCTCTTCAATAAACATCTGCAATGTTGGCATTCAAATATCTCAGTATAGGTGCAAACAATTTGTTGAATGGGTAACAAAATAAACAGGTGATAAAAAAAATACTGACCTTTCTTGTTGCTGCATCAACTTCTGTAGGTAAACGCAGCCATGCAGAATAGACAAGGGACTCGTACACTGTGACATGAGGTGAGTGAATGTCATTCTGCTCACAGTATCCTGATACTCGAGCAAATGTTGCCTGGTTCTTTGGATAACCAGAAATGGTGATGTTTCCATCTATGTATCCACCAGTTTTTCTTCCAGCCAACACATCCATCAGTGTAGTCTTTCCAGCGCCACTAACACCCATTAAAGCTGTTAGGACTCCTGGCCTAAATGCTCCACTCACACCTTTAAGAAGCTCTAAGCGATCTTCAGTTATACCTTGAGCTTTCATTTCCTAGAAGTGCAATTCAAGCACGACTCAGTCATCTTTAAGATCATTAAAAAGTTTTGTAACCATGGGAATACTTCTTTCACTTTTAGAACACTATCATAAAACAATTATGTAGTAGATATTCAATATACCTGTGGCATGTCAACAGAGTAGGTGATTTGGTCGAAAGTGATTGAAAGAGGTTGAAATGGAAGAACCATTCCCCGTTTCCCATTTTGATTAGCTACATCATTAGCTTTTGCCCGATGAGAAGTGGATCTCGATGATGAGCCTCTCTTAATTGTGTTTCCACTTAGGGAGTTCATCTCCACAACCTCTCCAGTTCTGTTTGCAACTTTCTCATTTAGCGTATCTTCAGAAATTGACTGAGCTTTCCCATATGCTGCAGTTGTTCGCATATCATTAGAGTACAATCTCAATGAACTAAAATGGAAAGAAAAGTTTGAGAAGATACGCACGATTAAGGTAGGCGAGAGCCACAACAAAGACAACGTTGAATAGGAATATAAATCCAAGTGAAGCTGCCACACCAATCCAATACCAACGTGCTTCAGGGAAAATTCCTCGAGACTTCAAAATTGTTACTCCAAGTGGCTCCGAAGCATTAGCTGGGATCTGTACAAGTATACATAGCAAAAGTTAATGCACTGCTTTATATACTCAACAAGCCTAATTCTTCATTTAATCTTTCTTTATAATGTTTATTTGAACCATTTAATTGGAGATCTTACATGTTTCCATTTGTTCCCAAGGAACTCATTCACTGCAATGGCATTTTGCCCATACATCAGAGGTGATATCCAGTAACCCCATATCCACCATTTCTTCACATTATCTATAGCAAGTAAAAAAGAATGTTATATAATTAAACTAGCAGAACAAGAATTAAAAGTGTGAAATTAACGCATCGAGTTTTTCATCCAAAAATGATACCTCGTGACAAAATGAAGCCTCCTAAAGCCATAAGGATGAGCAGTGCAAATGACCCAAATGTGTTTGCGACTATCATGTTCCTACCCAATGCAGCAATGAATCGGAACAATCCTGAAGCCACTTGGTTCATCAGTAGCAGTATGAGGTACTGTCTGAATAGCCTGCATCAACAACATTTTACTTGATTATTTTCTTGGGAACTAAAAAATACAACTATGTGTTCATTATTTCAACCAATATTCCCACTTTAATCTCTACCTTTCAACATTTGGATCGAACCCAATGACATAGTAAGTAATGAACACCCAAATCCCAACTTCTACAAATGTAATGGGGATCTTCAATATCCAAGTAGGGATTCCATACGCCCACGAAGGATAGAAAAGAAGATCTCTTTGCTTGTAAAATACTGGGAGTTTCATGATAGTCATGGCCAATTCCGAGAATCCATTGAACATGATCATGATAAGAGTGAAAAATAGAGCGCCCATATATATACCACCATCGGTCACCGAGTCTCGACTCATCTTAGTGCGAAGAAAAAGCGTCATTGTTATGATCGCCATGAGAATAAGCTGAATCCAAAAGTGACAAATATGAATTAGGATCACAGATATTATGTACATAGATGAACATTTCTAGTGAATTTAGTCGTTTCTTACTTGCATCATCTTGAAGATGTAGACAAAGGAGTTCCTCTTCATTAGCAAGTACTCTCTGGAGATACAAGCTTTCAGAAGTTCCTTTTTGCTCACACCATACTTCTCTTTTGTCAATGCAGCTGGGTGATTCTTACTCTTGTCGAAGGGAGTGGAAATTTCCATCCCTAATTTTCTTCCAACATGGAATGATTGGAAAGCCTCAGCAAATTCCTTCACAGGCACAAAACTGTATGGTTCATTTTGGCGTGCCCAGTACTGTTGTTGATCTTTTCTTGATGTCACCTGTCAAATTGATGCATTAAACGTGAGTTTCTGAACTTTGACATAAACAAAAGGTAAAAAAAAAAAAAAAAAAAAAAAAAAGAAATTGAAAGTAATGAGATAGAATCATATACCTCTTGCAAGAAGTCAGCAACTCCTTTTCTTTCGGGACATTTGAAGCCCATGGATTCAAAGAAGTCTAGCACATTATCACGAGGACCGTGGTAAATAACTTGTCCATCTGAGAGGAGAATAATATCATCAAACAAGTCATAAGTCTCTGGAGCTGGCTGGAGAAGAGAGATCACTGCAGTTCCTTTGAGAATATGAATGGATTGTCTAATTGAATTCACAATTTGAAATGTCGTTGAACTGTCAAGACCAGTGGAAATCTCATCCATGAACAATGCCCTTGCTGGTCCAACCAGCATCTCCCCTGTTGTAACTCGCTTCTTTTGTCCACCAGAGATTCCCCTCAACATTTCATCCCCCACCATAGTGTCGGCACAGACATCAAGTCCTAAAATCTGCAGTTACAATATTAACATAAAGAAGTTAAGAAATTTCAGTCAATGGAGTTTCAAGGTTTCAATTATAAAATAATTGCTCAGTAAAGTACCTTTATAACGTAATCTGTAATTACATTGGCTTCTTGCCCTTCTAATGCTGCTGCCTGAAATATCAGCAAAAACGACCCTTTACGTTATCATGTAGCACTTTCAAATTAAGTGTAAGGTGTTTGTCTGTTTAATGCTTATGTTCCTTTGGACTACAGACATAAATGTGAAAGATTTTTTTTTTTTTTTTTTTTTTTTTTTTTTTTTTTTTTTTTTTTTTTTTTTTGCCTTTACCTTCATATAAACATCTAAATCTGGATCCGGTTTAATATTTGCGGCTTTCTCTCTTCTTGCAAGTTCCAATAACATCTCTGCGAAAAAAAAATTGCAAGAATTCCTTAAGACTGATCTAGCATACACCTTGGGCAATTCTATTAAACAAATTATGGTAAAACACTTACCATGACTTGATCCGACACCTTGACATCTTGCAGAGAAGGCCAAGGTTTCTCTGACTGTCATTTCTCCTATGTGAAGGTCATGCTGACTGATATAAGCAGATGCCCTCTGTGGGACAAACTCGTCCATTCCATGGCCATTGTAAGTAATTCTCCCTGAAACCTGATGTTTTTAGAAGGAACCATTAATTTCAGTTTCCAAAACGATAGAAACACGTAACAAAAATTTAAGAAATGAGAGCTGTTTTACCTTGAGATCCTTGTCAAGCTTTCCAGCTAAAGCTAACAGCAAAGTGGTCTTTCCAGATCCTGGAGGACCTAGAAGCAGGGTCATCCTGTGACCATGAAGCAGGGTCATTTAGATCATGGAGATAAGCTAAAGAATATTGACTGAAACCAGATTCAACTGAGAGTGTCGTGTAAAAGCAATAAGAAGATGAATAAAAAAGACATAAAAAAAAAAAAAGAAAATCTTGTTACCTTCCAGGTTTGATAACACCACTAACATCATGAAGGATTGACAGCGATCTCTTTCTATTTGGTAGAATATGAAGGTAATTCAAGAACCCCTGAGGAATTCATGACGGCAAAGTTATCAGATAAAGGTGAGCTTGTACGAGTCCCAGTAAGAAACTAACTGTCATGAAACTGTTTCATTTGAAAGATCTTTTTTTATTTTATTTTTTCTTAAATACCTCGACCATGTTAGTTGTGAAATTGAGAATTGTGGGTAACGATCTGCCTCCAACATAAGTTTCTGCGTCAATATTTAGTTGTTCGTATCGGACTTCAATGGTAGGAAGATCAATCCCAACGCTGATGAGCAAATCAAACAAACATATTTAAGAAACGCCGGAAAATGAGGAAACTAATGAAGCTGTAGGCAAACAAGAAGCAACTTGGAGCAGATGAAAAGAAGATGCATGTAACGTACCCATCAATTCGGCGCTTGAGCTTCAACAAGAACTTCTCATTGTCCTCTTCTGCTACTTTTACTAATCTCTCTAAAAGCTCCCTTCTCTCTTGAAGCCCAAGATTCTGAACATCAATTTCTTTAGCCAACCCACCTTCCCCTGTTAATATGGCTCTCTTCACACGATTATAAGTAGGTAGCTTTTCTAAAGCAGCCCATTTCAGAGCTTCTTCGTCATCTTCGTCCCGTGACGATCTTGAAAAGATCTCCACGCTATTCCTCCAAATTGTAGAACCATTCCTTCTCATACTACCCACTCTGTAAACTTCCGCCGTCTCCATGAACACCCAACAAAAAAATCCTCAAAACTCAACCAATAAGATTTCAAAATCTGAACCAACACTATTTCTTCAATGTGTTTTGTTGATTTTTTTTTTTTTTTCTTTTTCCTTCCTTGGCTGTGAATATGTTTTTCTTCCTCGTCCTTTTTTCCACGGGAAGGTGGAACTTGTTGAAGCTTGTTAGCGAAGAAGTGGTGGCGAAGCGAATGGGTATTTATAGATGGCGCAATTGCATTCTCCGCAAGTAAAAGATTGGTTTTCTTTTTTTTTATTTTTCCAAGTTTGAATATTATTAATTGTTATCACGTGTGCTATTGCGAGGAAGCTCTCGCCTCTGGCCTCTCGCCTTTCGCCACCTTCAAATTCACAGTAACAAAATACGTCAATAAAAGCAACAGGACTTCAACTCGGAAAAGTGCACACGCGTTCATTCATTTCGAACCCTCCGAGTGTTGACCATGAGATCTTCTAGACTGAAAAAAAAAATAGAAAAGAATAAAGAAAATCGGACGTGTAATATAATATTTCCAAAAAAAATGACGAATTATAAATACCAAATAATGTATAGAAAAATTATAAGATTGTGTTTGATTTACAATTTAAATATAATCATTGTGTTTAAAAAGTAAAAAATTTAAAAAAAAATTCAAACAAACTTATTTGATTTGATAATTGTTACCAAAATCATTTAAAAATAAGAAAATATTATATATGTATTTTTAAAAAATTTCTTACTTAAATGAGCTTTTTTTAAAATTTTTTTAGACATTAAAATAATTTTTAGATATAATACCAACATAAATGTTTTAAAAAAAATTATAAATTAACTAAACTGTAGTTAACATACAATATACAGTTCCCAATTTTGGAATAATTCTACCAACGTCATAAATATATTAAAAAAAAGAAAATAATGAATTATACGTAATAAAAACCAACCTAATTTTGTAAATTATTTGGGGGGCTTTGTTTGGGTTTACACAGCCTTGGCCAGATTGTTTGGTCAACAAGGCGAGTAGGGTCGTATTTGGAGTACGGGTACGATGGATTGAGGGGAGGAATGTGTTGGAGGATTGACAGAATTCTACAGGAGTGGCTGCCAAGAGAAAGCAATATGATAAGAAATATTATTCGAGATACGAAGGATCGCCCATCACGAGCTTGACGTCTTCCCTTACGATGGCCGCAGGAAGCAAGAGACCGCGCCGAACAGGAAAATAACATGGGGAAAACGTGTCGCACTGAAATTTGTGGGAATGGCTTTGAATTTTATTATTTTTTTATTGATCACCTTCTCATTTCGCGTTCAACGCCTGCGTAGTTTCTGGAATGGCGCGACGTTGTCTTCGCGTAATCTCACAAGGAATATTACTTTAATATTATTTTACTGCAATGTCAATTCTATTATTAGCTCACGAGCATTGGAATTATATGATCAATTATTAAAAGAATTGAATGAATAAGGTAAAAAGTATTCGAAATAAAGAGTGAGAGACTATTTATATCCCAAAACTTTGCTAATAATATCTTTTTTTTTTTAAAATATTCCTACTCTTTTCTTCCTGCCCTTTCTTCTCGTCACTTTTATTTATTTATTTATTTCATAGCCGACACTCAAATTTAAGTTCAGAAATTTTCTTGATTTGCGCAGCCCATGAACCTAAATAATATAATATAAATTTGTTAGTCCCCAGCAAACCAATTTTGAGGAAGAGGAGAAGAAGGGGAAAATAATATTTGATAATTTGGGAATTATTTTTAAAATATGGTAATATTAGCAAGTGGTTGACTATCAATGGTCTCATCACGGGACTTTATAACAATTATTTTTTGGCAAATTAAAAAAATGTATGAAGATAATGGTAGTTGCTACATCTGTCAATCACGCATAATTTTAAAAAGTATGAATGTTTTTTTTTTAAAAAAAGAATATGAAAGATTGTAAACTTTTCAAAATTATTTTAAGTTTTATATGCTGTTTTACTACATAATTACTTTTAATATTTATATTCTTATATATATATATATATATAACTCTCATGACCATTTATTCATTCATTTATTAAATAATTAATTAATGTTTTAGTTGAATTAAAAATATAACTGTAATAAGTGATATAATGTATATTTTTTAAAATTCACATTTGAAAAGAATAGAACTTTATAAATTATATGTATTAAGATTATGGAAGAATAATTAGTTTGGAAAAAATGCATTTAGTAACAATGTAGAAATTATGCAGCAATTAAATTACGTTTCTTATTGATGATAAAAGTAAGGAAATTATGCAACTTGTTTGAAATCCCAACAAAAGAAAAGGGTAAAGCAACTTGTCTGATCCTATATATCATCTGTTATATATTTGGTGTTGTTTCATATATCTATTTATGTTTTGGGGTCTAGAAGCTGTTTGAAATAGTAAAGCTGAAATTGCAAGCAATTGCCTTATTAGTGTATATATGGATAGAATTGGTCTTGAAATTGAAGGATCACAACTCATGAGCATGAGACCATAAGATTGATTTATTTGAGATTGCTAAGCATAGCAAAAAAGTAAAGATTACTTGTTATCATATCTTTGAATTATTTCCACACGAATTTATCATCAGAGATATAATAATGTATTCAATTATAAAATAAATTGAGCATTAAATTAGGATATGTTTTTGCAAAAATCACCAGTACCCATAATTTTATATATTTAAACTTGATAAGGATTCCTTTTACATATTTATATATATTGAAACGACACAGGCCGGTACCCGCACACTCATAATTAACAAAGATGCCTTCAATGTACATATAAAAACAATCACACAGGAAAATTGGGTGACCTAGGCAAGCGCACCCACAAATACAATATTATGAGTCACATAAAGCTCCAAAATAGTATTGCTACTTTTATAATATATATAAGGTGAAAGATGGGTGTGTTCCTCTGAGGTGCCCGGCGCCATCCCATCATCTTTTTTTGGATGTTTTCAGATGTAATAATATAATATTGTTGATATGAGCTGGATTAAAAATATTATATATTTTTTTATATACAATGATTCTATATATATATATATATATATATAGTTAAAAGACTATAATGATGTATTTATAATTTAATATAGACAGTCATGGGTGAGAGATGGCTTTACTGGCATCTTATTTCAAAGGGCTAAGGAACTCCAACTACTACCCGAAAAAAAAAAATCCATAAGATGCATTATAAAAAATTAAACTAGTATACAGTTTAATTTGAATAGATTATAGAATAAATATTTATTTCTGAACATGGTACTTAGTAATAACGTAGAAATTATATATGCGGCGAAGCACATTTCCTAAGGGTGATCATTAGGGTAATGAATAATTAAGCAACTTGTCTGAAATCCAAGAAAAAGAACAAAGCAACTTGTTCCATTCTATATATATGCTCTTCATTTTCTTCTTAACAGTTGCCTTGTTCCATATATAGATTGACAGATAGAAGAATAGTCAGCTTGAAATCATGATGGATATACAGTATCGATCGAAATGATTAATCATGATCACCATTAGTATCAAACTCTTAGCAAGCAATATCTTAAAAGGTCTTCCACTTAGGAGCACAATCACACGGGCACTCTCTCTATCACAAACACCATCATTAGAAGTCGTTGAACAAACACCATTTAATTTCCTAATCACCCATAATAAAGGGCACTAAACACCAGATATTGGGAATGAAGTTTTATCAACTCATGCAACATTAATTAATTATATGGCCAAGGGGTGGGGCTCATGTTTTAGATTCATCCTAGTGATACTACAAGTATATCTAGGTACCACATTTGTAGAAGTAGCTTTGTTAATAACAATTTCACACATCTATCTCCACACTTGATGTTGTTTTAAAAGATAACGGTGGGCTTCTACTCAGTTTGTGTGACCCAAATCGTTATTAGCTTCCTTATTGGAGTTAGATGGATTATTTAAGGAGGCAACGATTAATTGAAATATAAGCTGGCTCAATCCACTTAATATATAATTTTATTTATTTATTTATAGTTTTTTTAATGATATACAAGTTTCTTAGTTAGAATTAGAAACTAATTATAACTTCTATTATTATTTTATTCCTTGTTATGATGTGTGGGACTTGTTTCTATTAGTGGTTAAAATTTGTGGGAAGAAATTATAACGTACTTGTATATTTTATGATAGATTAATTTTCATCTTTTATGAACGCAGGTGATATGTTAAATTATGTTAGATTCGTGTATTTTTGTTTATAAATTTTTTATATTTGTATGTTT
>JAJIYU010002974.1:0-28748 GCA_030144865.1 Tinospora cordifolia | reverse complement strand
ATAAAAGGAAGAAAACTAAGCAAAAGAGTGCCAACATTGACTCCAATACCACCACCAAATACCCCATGATTACTAGTGATTGTGCATGGTAGACTTCCCTCCATATAGCAATGCATCATAAAATTTGCCAACATAGTTCTCGAACCTCAGAATCACAGATGAGCATGGCAACTTCAACAAACCCCCCTTTGCCCTCATAAAGTACTAACCAGGTTCAAAACCCGACTTGACCTTGCACTTTGAACTTTACAAATCCAAAGTAATGGGAAAAATTCAAGACTTCTAGGAGAATTTTTGTAAAAGTTTGTTAACATGGAAAAGTTTTTTAAAAAATTATATATATGCTAAAATAGGCATACTTAGTATAAAAACTGATGATAATAAATATAAATAAATACTTTTGATTCATAAAAGTATAAATATAATGATTTTTGTTTCTACATCAACATTGTTAACCTTTAAAACACATTGCACGTATTATTTAATTAATACAACATTACATGTATTAATACCACTAAAATTTTAATTCATTTTGATAAGATGTACAACAATAATTTAGATTACATAGAAGAAAGTATCAAATTGCGTAAATTCGAGAATCAAAAACTCAAACTTCACTTGAATCACTTGAAATTGGAACCAATTGTCATGAGACAAATTAAAAATGTTTAGAAAATTTTTGCATGTATGTTTAAATTTCTACATTTATTGTAGTATAAGGCTATAAGCTAAAAAATAATATAAAGAAACACTTCTAATATATAAAGATGACAATAAGTGATACAACAAAATCAAACTTGTTACGTGGATTGATGAATTTGAAAAGGTGACTTTTAATCTAAATTATTTTTTTTGTTGGGATATTTACTTTTGTCATGGTTTGCTTCTTGAGCAATACTTCGCTAATTCGAACTTTACCCTGTTTAATTCATTAGTTTATTATTTAAAATAGTTTCTTTTATAAGAGGTAATAAAAGAAGGTGGCTTTAAAAACTCTATTAATTTATTTTTAAATTTTTATCATATTTCTACTTTATCTATTTATTGCTTATTTATCTATTTTACTTTTTTTTTTCTCTTTTCGATAAAACATATACCACAAACTAAAAAATTCATTAGCAAGTTAAATTATTTCTTAAAATTTATATTGTTATGATGGTAAATGAAATTGAAAATAATATGTAAATTTTTATATTTTTAGATTCTAACAATGAAATAACAATTTTTTAATTTTTTTTGTTGAATTTTTTCCTTTTTTTGGATTTTATTGAGTTTTGTCAAATTTTATTAAGTTCTTGCATTTGAATTGAAAATTTAAAAAAATTTTGAAGTTTATTGAATTTTGTCAAATTGTTTTGGTGAGTTTTTGCTTTTTTTCATTTTTGCGTTCATTACACACTTTAATGCCGGAAAAAACAAAGAAAATAATTCCTAGATGTCCACCAAATTTCGGAGAATTTTTAAACCATGAATGCTATAACTCCTACAACATTAACTTAACGCAAGTGCGAACAGTATGTATAGTCTAGCTTAATATTTTAAGTATCTATTGTTTTATACCAGATTCTCACTAAATAAAGCTATAGATGGACCTAGATCCCAATCAATTTAAATATTTCCCCGCGATTAATTGCATCATTGTTGAAATTTGTAAAGCGCATGGGTAGAATGGGTTCTACCCCTTTCCGCTAAACCACCTATTAACTGATCTCAACCCCGATTACGCTATCTTTCCCTTTTAAGGACTCGTAAGTAGTGAGATGACAATCAATCTTACACTAAAATTTAAGACCACCTACTGATCCATAGACCAATTCCACCTCGACACACCATAACTAGTTCAGTTCCCATAAGTTCCTACAAGCTCCACCTCGTGAGAGCGTGCCATGTCTCAACCAAATTGTCAGGCTATTGGCTCTGATATCACTAGTGCATGTCCTGAGTCATCAGAACTAATGCAGATAGTGTCTTAATTCGTCACATACATGAATTTTTTTACCCGAAAGGAAAATGCATGGATACTAATAAAACACAATTTACGTTTCATTTTTCTGTTATCTCAAGATTTTTGACTGAACAACTTCGTTTCTAATTTAAGACCACTGTTATCGATCTAGTGCAAATCACACGAAGAGTTAACTCAAAAAAAAAAAAGCGAAATGGAAAAAACTCACCGGAGAGAGAATCTTCAGCGCTACTGTCGCAGAATGGCTTGGGCTGGCGATTGAGGACATTGGACGCGTAATTGCAAGTCATCGCAACGGCTAACGCAATTAAAACGACGGCGAGGAGCTTCAAGAACTCCTCCTTCGTAGGGAAGAAACCTGAAGATGGCTCCTTTAAGAATCCATTCGAAGAAGAAGACGAGCTAGGGTTAGGATTAGGGTTTGTTTGAGTGGATTTCGCGCGTTTTTTGAGAGTTGCGGGCATGTCTCGTCACCGAACGAAGAGTTCTCTCGAACGCCTCACTTGGGAAAAATATAAACCAGAACAAAATAAATTCGTTGGGACAAGCAAGGAAGAGTGATTTTTTGTTGGGTTAACAGGCAGAAAATCCAAGTACTTGTGGACTTTTGTAAATATATTTTTAACATTTTAATTTTAGTAATATCAGATCATATTATTATTAGTAAGTTAATTATTATCTGTTAGCTAACTATAATTAGTTTTAATTAAGCTGGTTACTTGTTTTAACCGTAGTTGTAAATGTAATTAATTGATAACAACCTCCAGTATAAATAGCTAAGGTTGTTAAGGTTGTTGTAAATGAAGATTAATGGAAAGTTTTTCTTTCTAAATTCTGTTTTTCTAATATTTCTTTTTGAACTCTGTTTTTCTGATATGGTATCTGAGATTTTCTGTTCCTCTTGTTCGTGATTCATGACTAAATCACAAGTCGAGTTTTCATCAATGGCATCAACACCATTGATGCTTCATAGACTTGAAGATAGTCCTTACTATCTTTATCCCAATGAAAATCCTTCATTGGTTCTTGTTTCACCGGTTCTTGTTGGATCAAATTATCAGTCTTGGTATAGATCCATGAGAGTTACTTTGTTGTCAAAGAATAAGCTGAAATTTGTTGATGGAAGCATTATTGTTCCTGCAAGGGATGATCAAACTTGTTCAACATGGGAAAGATGCAATACAATGGTATATTTTTTGATTGCTCGATCTGTTTCTGATTCAATTGCAAAGAGCATTTTATGGATCGATAATGATGCTGATGTATGGAAAGATCTTTATGATCGATTCTCGCAATGAGATGCAATACGAATAACTGATTTGTAAGAAGAGATTTCAAATTTCAAGCAAAGTTCGTTGTCTGTAACAAAATATTTTACACAATTGAAGATTCTATGGGATGAGTACATCACTTTGAGGCCAATACCACACTGTATTTGTATTCCTCAATGTACTTGTTTTGCTCTCAAAAATGTGAAGAAACGTTATGAAGAAGATCATTCCATCAGATTCTTGAAAGGATTTAAATGAAAACTTCGCCACTGTAAGATCTCAGGTATTGTTAATGGATTTAATGCCCAATATCAATAAACTCTTCTTGCTAGTTTTGCAACATGAAAGACAATTCAGTCAAGCAGTTTTAAGATCAATTGAACCTGCTTTATTTTTTACTCAATCTTCAAATCAGTCTTTCATGAAACCTAATAGTAATTGTAATCAAGGATCACGCAAGCTTCAGAACAATGGTTCTAAACCAGTTTGTTCATTCTGCAATCTCAATGGTTACATCATTGACGTCTGTTACAAGAAGCATGAATATCCACTAGGTTACAAACATAAACGTAAGTACGTGAATGCTCAAGCAAATCAAATATCTGCTGGTGTTGATAATACGGAAACTACTGTTAATGATGCTGCTACATTTACTCAATCTACTACTTCTTCATCTGTTCCCATTATTACTCAAAAACAGTATCAACAACTTTTTTCTCTGTTGCAACAAGCAAATGTTTCAAATATAACATCTAGTGATGCTCAAGTCAATCAAATGACAACAAACTTCTCCTCACTTGTAGAAGATCTGGGTATAAATGAATTGTTCACTACTAATTTTTTACTGCTTAATAATAATAACAATAAGAATTTACGAATCTTGGATACCGGAGCAACTGATCACATTGTTTGTGATCTAACCTTATTTGAGACATATAAACCAATTTCATGCACAAGTTTTTTTGCCTAATAATCAAAGAATTTCAGTTACATATACTGGAATTGTTGTATTTTCTAAAAATTTTATACTTCATGATGTTCTTTATATACCTCATTTTTCTTTCAATCTAATTTTTGCTAGCAAATTAACGTCTCAGTATCCTTACTCAATTCTTTTTTATCATAATCTTTGTTTTATCCTAGATCTTTACACTTCGAAGATGATTGGATTAGCTAAGATGATCAATAGATTGTATCACCTTGTTTGTCCTTCAATCTCAAATTCCAAATGTAATAATTCCTTTTCAGATTCTTAAATGTCTGTTTGTACTCAAAATAAGCCAAATGAAAATAATCTTTGGCATTTTGGATTGGGACATTTGTCTAATGTAAGACTAAAACTCTTGCAAAGCCTTGATCATAGCATTACTTTACCTTCTTTTTCCCGTTGTCATGTATGTCATTTTGCAAAGCAAAAAAAATTGTCTTTCCCTGTTAGTAATTCTGTTTCTTCTCATTGTTTTGATCTTGTTCATGTTGACATTTGGGGGCCTTCTAGCATTGTTTCTCTTTATGGTCATAAGTATTTCTTGACCATTGTTGATAAGAAAAGTCGTTTCATATGGATTTATTTCATGAAATCCAAAGCTGAAACTAGACAACTAATACAGAATTTATTTTTTCTTATTGAAACTCAATTTTCTGTCAAAATAAAGTGTATACAAGGTGATAATGGGCTTGAATTTAACATGCCCGATTTTTATGCTTCTGGAGGCATCATTCATCAAACCATTTGTGTTTACACTCCTCAACAAAACTCAATTGTTGAAAGAAAACATCAACATATTCTCAATGTTGCTAGATCACTTAAATTTCATTCTCAGCCTATTAGATTTTGGTCTGATTGTGTTGCTCATGCAGTATTTCTTATTAATTGTATACCATCCCCAATTATCTCTAATAAATCTCCTTATCAGATTTTGTTCCATACTAATCCTTATTTTGACGATCTCAAAGTATTTGGATGTCTTTCTTATGCATCTACTATTGATCATAATCGATCAAAGTTTGACAACAGAGCCGATGCTTGTGTATACCTTGGTTTTCCTCCTCACACCAAAGGTTTCGAGCTATATAACTTGGACTCTAAACGTGTTTTCATTTCTCAAAATGTTCATTTCTATGAACATGTATTTTCCTTTTCTTCTAATCCTATTTTTCATCGTACTTTTTCTAATTCAAAATTTGTCTTACCAACCATTTATAATGTCCCTTTGGCTGATGCCTCTTCTTATCATTGTACTCAAAATTCATCTTTGCCTTCTTCTGTTCTTGCTCATCATGATTTAATTTATAATAATACAACAGTTCCAACACCTATTATTACTAGAAAATCTTCTAGACAAATTTTCACTCCTTCTTACTTGCAACATTACCAATATTCCTTACCTAATCTCAAACCAAACCCTATTCTAGCAATATCACACCCTCATCCCATCTCAAATACACATTCTCTCATTCGACTTTTTGAAAAATATAGATGTTTTGCTGCCACATTAACAAAGACCAGATATCCTAAAACTTACAATGAAGCAGTAAAGTATAAATATTGGAAAGATGGAATGCAACTTGAAATCAATGCTTTGCAACAAAATAAAACCTGGATCATTATTGATCTTCCTCCAAATAAACATCCAATTGGCCGTAAATGGGTGTTTCGAACTAAGTTTAATTCTGATGGTTCAATTGAAAGGCACAAGGCTAGACTAGTTACTAAAGGCCATACGCAGCAAAATGGGATTGATTATTTTCAAACTTTCTCTCATGTTGCAAAGATGACAACAATCAGGACTTTGCTAGTTGTTGATGTATGCAAAATTTGGCATTTGTATCAGCTTGATTCTAACAATGCCTTCTTACACGGTGACTTCAATGAAGAAGTATACATAGAAATTCCTCTAGGTTTTCAAGTTTCTGGTTCCTCCAAGGTTTGCAAATTTCATAAATCTTTATATGGTCTTAAATAGGCCAACCGACAGTGGTATGCAAAATTGACTGAAGCTCTTTTATCACTTCAATTTAAACAGTCTGCTACTTATAATTCATTGTTCACCAAAGTGTCTGGTTCTTCTTTTATTGCCTTGTTGGTGTATGTCGATGATGTTGTTCTTGCTTCAAATGATATGTCTATGATACAAGAAGTTAAAACTTTTCTTCGCAACGAATTCAAGATCAAAGACCTTGGGCAATTGAAGTTTTTTCTTGGGTTTGAGATTGCAAGATCAAAATATGGTATTCATTTATGTCAGCGCAAATATGTTCTTGATTTGCTTGAAGATACTGGTTTTGTAAATTGTAAACCTGCTACTACTCCTATGGTTTCTGGTCAAAAACTTCAAAAGGGTGTTGGTGATAAATTGGAGAATGTCTCTCCTTATAGAGTTTTAGTTGGCAAATTGTTGTATCTTTGTAATACTCGACTAGACATATGTTTTGCAGTTTAGCAACTTTCCCAATTTCTCGATGCTCCTACTTCTTTGCATATGCAAGCTGCTCATCCTGTACTACGATATTTGAAGGGCCAACCATGACATGGTTTATTTTTTCTTCTTCTTCTTCACTACAGTTGAAAGGCTTCTCTGATTCTGATTGGGCTTCTTGTCCAGATACTAGAAGGTATGTTTCTGGCCTTTGTGTTTTTCTCGGGGATAATTTAGTTTTCTGGAAATCAAAGAAACAAAGTACAATTTTGCGCTCTTCTTCAGAAGCTTAATACAGGGCCTTGGCTACTCTTGCTTGTGAGGTGTAGTGGTTAACTTTCATCTTAAAAAACTTTAGTATTATGCGTTCTTCACCAGCTCTCTTGTATTGTGACAATCAATCTGCAATTCACATAGCACACAATCCTATTTTTCATGAACGGACAAAATAGATTGATTTGGACTGTCATTTGGTTCGTGAAAAACTCCAAGCTGGTCTTATTCACTTGCTGCTTGTATCTTCTTCAAATCAGTTGGCTGATTGTTTCGCCAAGTCATTATCTTTTCTAGCTTTTTCTTCTGTCATTTCAAGCTGGGCATTTGTCACATGTATGCTCCAGCTTGAGGGGGGCTATCAAATCATATTATTATTAGTTAGTTAATTGTTATCTGTTAGCTAACTATGATTAATTTTGATTAAGTTGGTTACTTGTTTTAACCATGGTTGTAACTGTAATTAATTTATAACAACCTCTAGTATAAATAGCTAAGGTTGTTTTAAATGAAGATTAATGGAAAGTTTTTCTTTCTAAACTCTATTTTTTTGATATTTCTTTCTAAACTCTATTTTTCTAATAAGTAATAAAATACAAATTTATTATTTTTATAATAAATTATATTCAATAGGTGAAATAGAGTTTCTTCGGCCTACATGGCATTAATATAGTAAATAACATAATTTTTTTAAATGAGTGTCACAGCTTGTCAAAAAGGCTAAAAAAAATGATAAAAAGGGTGTGTTATGTTCTACAATGATCCTGCGAAACTACGTCAAATAAGAGAAAGGGAAAGAAGAATCATTCCATCGTTGTAGATTTCGGTCTATAGTTGGGGTTTCTTGATTTAGGGTTGTTTATTTGCAGATTTTGTTTCATGGTTATAGGTGATGAAAAAGAATAAGAGATTTGAAAATTGTATATCATCCAAGGATTTGAAACTCTATCATGTAATTAATTCCTTATGCCACAACTTGTTTCATTGTTGAGATACTCCTTCACTTACATGACTGAATAGATACATTAAATTATAGAGTGAGCTTAAGGTAACTCCAATGGTTAAACTCATCAAAAGTTTAATATATTATCCATATCATTAACTCATTAAATTCTTACTCATTAGATTATCTCTCACAATGATTCAAGTTTATTTGATTGTATTATATGAGACACACAATCACATCGACCCATTAGATATACTAATTATAATATTTTATTAATAAAATATCTTTTTCCTCAAAATACCTATTATTCACATTTAAATTAGTAAATATATAATTATTTAAATTTATATAAATATTATATATTTTTTATTTATTTAAAATATTAATTTAAATTTATTTATTAAATTTAAATATTTAAAATGATTTATTTATTAAAATTAATTATATGTGTGTGTGTGTGTGTTGGGGGCAGGGCGACCCTACAAAAAAAATTGTGATGTTGTTCTCTTTTTAATATATATATATATATATATATATATATATATATATAACAATATGAACCACTCGGTCTGTGCAAATGCTCAGTACTATTAAACTGTGTGGCACACCCATTACTAGGTATTTAACACAATCGTTGAGGGCACCCTTACCTGTTTCTTAAGGTAGGGAACCCATTTCTTCATCATTCTTCTTAAGGCCATATCTCCTTTAATACTGGGCTAAATCTCACAAAATTGGGCTTGTTGAAAAGAAGAAATCAAAGAGAACAACATATTTGAAGATCAAACCTCGAGGAAAAGATTTGAAAATCAAACTTGGTGGCACTATAATGAAGGTAGAATCACTTTTATGATAAAACTTGAGTTTTTATACAAGTTCGTGCAATGATTGTGTGTATATGAGTTGATAATGATGCAAACTATGAACTATAAGTTGTCATTGGGTTTAAAGGAAGCCTTTGACAGCAAGAAATCATACTCAAATCGTGACTAAGTGGCTATAAATGATGAACAAACCCATGAAATTGCATATGGTTCAAAACCTAGTTAAATTTATAAGTACAAGAACATAGGTAATGACCCTACTTCACAGTATTGTAGTTTGTGATTAGAAAAGTCGTGGTTACAATGCTTAGAGACCTCAAAACTAGAAAAGGTGAGTAAATTGGGATAAGAATAAAGAGGTTTGGTGTGGATTTAGTCAATAAAACCATGGGTTAAAGATGCCTAGTTGAATTGTCAAGTGTGATTGAACAATTGAACATGTTCAAGTGAGGTACAAACCCAAGCTTGAAACATAAGATGGAATGCTCTAAAAAATCTAAGATCTTGATCTAAAATTTTAGAGGAAATTCACAAGTGGATTGGCTACAATCAATCCATGAACACACCATGCTTATATAGTTTGATAGAAGCACAACGTTTTGGCCTAAATTAAAAAAATGTGAAAATCTAGGGTTTTCATATGAGGTAAAATTTGGTATGTAGAACCTTTAGATATTGTAACACCCCATTACCAAAACTCTTTACAACGTCTTAATATTTCTTACATAAGGATGTATACATGCTCAGTTTCATTTTCATCCACGTGTCATATTTGAGAACCCATGGCATTACTATTTTATTACTATAAATAATCTCTTGAACACATCAAGCCACACTCCATATAACATATGAATGAATAAATAAGATAACATTAACAATAAAAAATTTCAGGATGACAAATCAGTTCAAGTAATAATAACAAGAATAAACTGAAGTTTTGGCCCCATGGTCGTGTTCCCAATAACAAAAATAAGAAATAAATAGCTACTGACTCGCTAGGGTCATACGACCGAACTAACAACCTTGAATAAATGTTAACAGTACTAGCAAATACTTTGATTATACTCGGTGCGAACATCATGATTGGTTACTAGAAAATAAGAAGTAGGATGAGCTCATAGAGCCCAGTGGATCATACACAATACATCTCAAGCATTATTCAAGCCAAAAATATAAAACATGCAAACACTTATTAAACATTAGGTGTTTCAACAATTCAATTGTTTTTCAGTTGACATTCTAACCGAAAGGGTTATTTTGGGTATTCTCATCACATGACAACATTCTAATAAAGAGCGTCTAATGCTAAATTACAAGGACTATAGGGACACACCTGTCATTCCATTTGCACAATAGTTCAACCCATCTCTTAAGAACATCCACAGTGATAAACTAGGGACTCATTGCGCCGGTACGCGGTTCAGTCCATGATTATAATGATTTTAAGGTGATACACAACTTCAAATCTCTAGCATGTTCATCATCATCATCATTTAGAAATATAAATATAAGAAACATTGTGAAAACATGAAAACGTCATGCACAAAATTACCACACATACCAATTAGTATAAACAGTATATCACACATTTTAAAGAAAAGTAATTATCTTGGATACAGTTATACAACATGTTTTCCATCATATCACACGTATATGAATTCATTAATCACAACCTTTAGACAATCGCAAACTAGCATGTTTGTAGGTATTCAATCAATTAAACAGAACCACATTCTATATCTTAAAACTTAGAGAATATTAAAAGGCAAAGTAATCATCTCCACCTTGTTAGTTGATTCCTTTGAATTTTTGTGTTGTTATTCCAATTCATCTTGAGTCTTTAACCTTTAAAGATTAAAATCATTACTCTTAGTAATGGAAGGATTTTTTTTTTTTTTTGTATTTCTATAACATAAATTAATGACTCTCTACGCAATATAATAAACAATGTACAAAAGGGTAGAATATTAGAAGAGTCAAAGTATCAATTTGCTTCTGTGTACTGTGGTAACCAAACCTAATAAAGAAAGTAACAGAGAAGGAAACTACAATACCGCAGTAGCGCGTGGCATTGCCACAGTAACTAGAATGCACAAAGAAGAAAACGAAGGGGGAAAATATGCAGGACCGCAGTAACCAGAATGAAAATAAACGAAAATGAGGAAAAAATGGATGCAATAATACGGTAGCGTGGAGCAGTACTGCAATAACCAGAATGGACAATGGTTGTTTGTGTGTGTTTTTCCATATCTTGTTTTCCTATGCTTATAACTCCCTAACACATTAAATTAGATGTTAAAGAACGAGAGCTAAGCCTTATGATGAAGTTGACTTTTTATACCTTACTTATGTCTTCTGAAACACCTTGTTGATGATGTATACTTCAATAAAGGCTTCTTGAATCCTTTTGGGACAATTTCAAAATTTGTTTTGATGGTGAAAATAAAGAAGTGTCTCAAGGGTTGTTGATGGGGATTTGTCTCTCAAAAAGATGGGAAAAGAACGAAAAAAAACTAATGATCAAAAGTTTAAAGTGATGCAGTACTTTGTATGATGACTTGATGAGAACCTATGGCTTGAAATAATAGGTTCTTGTGAAGTTCATTGTCTTGTTCACTTTTTGGAATGATTTGGGAGAGGGAGAGAAGAGAGAAGTTGACTAGGAGACCAAAGCAAGAAGAGAAATCAGTTTTGGGAGAATAAGAAGGGTGGGAGGCGCCACTTTTGGATAATGATAGAGTTAGGAAGTTGTTTGGTAAAAATAAAAGATAGTTTGAGTACATTTTTGACTTTTTTTGTTGTAATCTCTTGTAGAGTTGGATTTTTATCCATTTTTCTTACCTTTTAATCCTCATGGGCATGGAGGCTAGGGTGGCCACTTTCATTGAGTCATGTGTTTTGGAAAACTAAATTTAGATGCATACACATGATATATTATGTTACACTTTGTATACATCCATTTATACTTATTTTATGTCATTTGCTCTGTGGTATTTTTTTTTCATTCTTTATTTTATATTTATAGAACCACTGTCCATTAATAAATTTATTTACTTATTTACTTATCTAATTAATTAATAATTTTATTTAAAATTTTGGACTATTACAAATACCAAATTATATAATATCCAAAAATCACCACAAACTAAGTTTAAGAAGGAGGGTAATTGAACTGAAACCCAAACCCTATTCACAGACCCTGTTATCCGTGGTTGTGCGTAAAATTTGAACTCAGGAAACCTATCAAATAATGTCTAAAAATCCTAAACTAAAACTCTAAGAATTATGTCAAGGGTCCAGTAGTAACCTGTAAAATTTTTATAGCCTTCCAATATGTGGATTTGTCTCAGTAAAATTGAAAAGAATGTAATCAGGTTATGTATTTGTCCTATAATAGGGGTAGATGTCTAATGGGAGACTTAGATCAGAGACTTAAGACACTTAGAAAAATCTGGAAAACTCTCGGTAATACTAGAGTGGTTTTTTTTTTTTGGAAAGCGGTAATACTAGAGTGGTTGCGAAAACTTTATACTAAATTTGAAACCAATTGAGTATAAGATAAAATCTCAATAAATTTTACAAATTGAATTGAAGTATACGCAATGTCTATACCACAATTCAAGTATGCATTTGCAAGAATCATAAAACTAAGAAGATCTAATAGAAGGTAGATTGTTAAGGCAAACCCCTTATTGTTTATTAATGTTTCATCTATAGAATTTTTAAAATTGAAAAAACTACACAACATAATCTTATCGAGTCTATATAAATTATTTAGTAAGAGTAAAAGATACTAATAAATAATTTTTGTCAGAAACCACCTTTGAACTTCAAATTTCTACATATATCTATCAAATTTAAACATTTGATTTGAAAAAAGTTGAAATTAATAGATTTCAAAACATAGATCGTCAGGGTGACACTTGGATTGGTTTAAACGGTAGAACTAATGTGTATCGATACGCTCACTTTGGTTTGTTGTGATGTTTACTTCAAATTTGATTTAAGGTTAAGAAAGTCATTCAATTTAGTTCCATTTATAGATTTTAGTGAAAAAACTTGTAATAAATCTAACTGGCCCAAAAATATCAGTTTGGTTGGATTTGTCATGATATATAACTATTTCTCTTAATTTTTATATCACATTTGACACAACAACGATGATATTTTTTAGGTTAAACTATTTTTAAAGTATTTTTTAGAAAGATTATTTTAATAAAGAAGTACATTTTTTAAAATAAAAATTTGTTATAAAGTAAAAGAAAACTACTAGAAGATCAAAAAATTAAGAAGATAAACTTGAGGTAAGAGAAAATAGATATTTCAAAATATAAAAAATGAAATTTGAAAACTTAAACTCTCAGTAGTTTAAAATATAAAATCTGAAGTCTTGTTAAATATTTGATGTTGGAACTAATATTTTGACCCATGTGGGTCTTTGGATAGATATTAAAATACGAATATTGAAGTTTTATCGAGGGTTAGAAAATTAAAAAATCTTATTTGGAGGTTAAATGTAAATGATAAATATTAAAATTTTTCTTATTTAAATAGAAATTAATTGAATCAATTAATTTAGTTGAGAAAATTTAATTAATAATCTTAATTAAATAAATTAAACAGTAGACTAGTCATTGGTTTTGAATACGAGAGTAAATTAATTTAATGAAATTGAATTACTTAATCTTTTGAATTAGGATTGGAAAAATAATTTTTCAGTATATTTATAGTTTTATTTAATATTAGAAGTTCAAGATTTAATAATTTAAATTAGTTGAAACTAAACATGTAACATTTAGAAGTCAGAATGTATTAATTCAATTGGTTGAAGACATGAAGAAATGAACCCTGAAAACTCTGAATCTGTTGCAGGAATAGAATAAAATTTTAGGCTTTGGTACTAAATGTATAACATTTAGAAGTCTTATTTTGTTCGTAACAAAATTAATTATGATATTAATAAATTATTTAAATTGTGAAAATTCGATCATTAGAAATCTAATTTTATGAAAAAGCTTGCAAGTAAATTATTAAAGTTTTAAATTTAATTAAGAGTATTGAAAGGACTGAAAAATTATATTAATGAGAAAATATTAAAATAGTAAAAATTGATATTTAGATTTCCTAATTAAATTAGAAATCATTTAAATTGAGAATAAATTATTAAGTGGTAAATTTTAGGTTTGTACAATTTAGAGTATGGGAAGGAAAGCAAGGTCGCCCTGAAGATTGAACAAATTAGGTGGGCATGACTTCCTTGCTCATTTGTATTTTATGGATTTAAGATTTGAAACATTTGGTTGAATAGTTCTAAGATCATTAGAAATTTTGTTATAAAATTGATTGAACTTGTTTGGCGTGCATGGATGATGATGTGATGATTTGTTTAAATTGTACCTTGTTTATTTATAGCATGCATAAATAGGAAATCATGTGATTTAGATTTCATTATTTACACATGCAAATAGCCTGCATTATTTGAATTATTTTCCACGATATGAGTGATGCCTGGTGTGAATGAAAATTGTTTGTAAAACTAAAATAAGACGATAGCTCATTAAGAATCCACGTATTGGTACGATTGACGAGCCTGAAGCGGATCGAGGTGACATCTCCTATATGTCACCGCTTGAGATCGTCGAGCCACGAGGCAGATCGTAGGTATTTCCAACAGGAGCTGACTGTGCAACTCAAAGTTTTTGAGAGACGGTATGATTCATGATAAGTACTCTCTCTTAGGCTGTGATAGTGATGACATGATTGATTTTAGACGGTTATTGGAAACCTCTGAGATTAGATTGGATCACAGGGAATATCAAGAGACATCTCAAACCTCTTCCGGTCTTAGACTCTGACTAAAACAAATGAATTTTTGAACGCATAATGTTTGAAAGTGTGTGTAATGTTTTGGATTAGGTCTGTATGATGCATGTGATGTGTAGGATCGATCCACTGAGCTTTCGAGCTCACTCCCACTTTATTTTTCAAGTACACCTCGACGTAGAGTATGTTGACTTACGTCAGAAGACTCGCACCCAGATTGGACACCTATTGGGGATGTCGTTAGGGATAGGTGATTGAGAGGTTATGTTTTATGTATTACATTGGATTGTTTTAACGAGTTTACATTGATTTAACTTTGATTGTTTTATCTTTAAATGACTTTACTTGTTTAACGATTTTGGTTAAATGAATGGCTTAAAAGTATTCTATTGCATTGCTTATGATTTATTCGGTAAAATTATTGTGATTTTCTATCTTGCACAGAATACCTTCATAGAAATTGACTTGAGAACTAAAGTTTATGAATTTGATTTGGAATAAAAGATTTTGACAGAACGAAATTTTCAAGTAGCATCTCGATTTTTTACGGATGACGATCCACACATGAGGTAACACGTGAACGGAGGTCCGGTTGAATAACACCATTAATAATAAGAAATAATAACGCCACACGTGAGGTAACTACAATATAATTATAATAAGAAATAATATATGCATGTCAATAACACCATTAATAATATTTTATCTTAAAATTAAAATTAAATATCATTAAATTAGCCAATAAAAATATATAACTTTAAAAGTATTATCTTGATTTTTTTTGCAAACTGTATTATTTATATGAGTTGGTTCCCAACCTTAAGCAAAGAGCGGCGAGACAAAGTTTTTTTAAATAATCGGTCTCTTAGGACAGAATAAACCATTTTCCTTTTAATGTTTAACTTTACTCGGAACAAAGCTTACATACTATCAACTTTAACTTATAGTACTATTTATATTATAAAAATTAAGAATTAAACATAAGTAATTGATTATATATTAAATAAATTATTTATTTGTCATATTTTGACTTTTAATTTATGATATAGAAGATCGTATAGGATGTAACTACAAAGCACACTTTTTTAGTTAGTGACATTATATATAATTTATATTAAATTATACATATATACAAATGATATGTATCATTCCAATAATAATATAAAAAGTTAATCTCACAAATTAAAAACATGTCTTCGAGCTCTTATTTCTTTTATCTTCGAGATATTTTCATCAAAATCGTGATCATGCAAATAACTTATGAAATAAAAGAAAATTACTAGAAGATCAAGAAAATAAAAAAGATGAACTTGAGATAATAGAAAATTGAGGAAAACTTTTCATTCTCTTGATAAAAGGTTGGATTTCAACCTTAGTACACCATTTACAATGTAAATACCCTTTTATATAGGCCCTTGGTCATAATGAGATGATAAATATCATTCATAACATATAAATATAATGGTGGTTACAACAAGAAAAATATAAATGCCCTATAAATTACATAAAATAGTAAACGATAAAATTATTATAATTTAGAAATTAGAGAATATTAAATGGATTGCTGGTGGTAATTCAAATATATTTATAACAAAAATTGTATAATTTAGAGGTTAGAGAATATTAAATAGTTATCGGTGGTAATTCAAATATATTTATAACAAAAATTGAGTTTTTCAGGATAATTACATCTTTTTAAGTTACATACAAAGCTATTGTAATATCAATAGAATAATGCTAACTTGTTTATTTTTTCTTTTGTAATATCAAGTTGGTATTAATATTTGATTATATATTTTGTAAAAGTTAATTTTTAAAAGCAACGAACAAAAAATTTTTGCCGCCTTTTGAGGTAAGAAAGTTTTGGTAAAAAATTTTTTGGTTGAGAAAATTTTTTTAATTTTTTAATTATTTTTATCAATCAAACATAAACAAATAATTATTTTTTTTTTAAATTTGTCATAATGAAAAAAATTAAAAAATTATTATTATTATTATTTTTTCACAACTAAACACAACTTAAGTAGTTAGACAGCACTCATAAACTTACAGTGCAAGAAATGTGTTTACTCAGCCCAATTTTTATGTTTTTTTAATTTTAATTTTTTTGTCCTTGTCAAATTGGAATTAGAAGTTCAAAAACTCAACTCAATTATGGGAATTGGGAAAGTAATCAAGTAAACCTTAAACCCTAAACCCTTTTTGTTTTCATATCCTCACGATTCTTACTTTTCTTCTTCTTCGTCTTTCATTCTCTCGATTGAGTTTTTGCGAGCGAATTTGGCCAAGTCCCGATCGTTTTGAAACCTTAGGACAGAGGAGTTGTTGTCCTCGTCATTGTTTTTATTAATTTTTGTTTTTTGCTTTCAAGATGAGAAGGAATGTTGGGAGGTTTGGCTACTAGCTATACATTTTTCTTTTTCAATTCATTGCAGAAGTGAAGGGGGGAAGCGAATTTTGGTTGGGTTTTTGAAGTAGCTTATGTGTTTTTAGTGGCCTTCCAAATTGGTTAGGTAATTAATTACGCAATGGAATCTGTAAATATCAGCATTGATGAAGATGTTGAAAAGCATGAAAGAGAGGTTAATGGTGGGTATGGTTCAGAAAAAGAGAATTCAGGTGAGCTAAACTCTAATTCGTCTAGCAAGCGGCCCAAAACCCATTGTTCGTACAATGTGCGAACGGAGCATCGTCGTAGACTTAGCCGTTTACTTGATAAACTCATCAAGTGTCGTAATTGGACTCCGGCAAGCGGTGTCTTGAGCATGCTGTTGAAAGGTACTTGTAGGGAGAGATGCCCGACGGTGAATCGTAAAAAGTACTGGGTATGTTTTCTCTTTCTGCTCTTTTCTATCCTGTTTTGGATTTGTTAGAGCAGTAGAAAAGAATCTTTTATGGTTACTAGGATGTTAGTATTTTGATGGGAATTGAGTTATGATGCGATTTCTATATCCAAACAGTTGGATGATACCGAAAATCTGCATGAAAATACTTAAGAGATTGACATAGGCATAACTCATGTAGGGACTAAGCCACTTGACCAGTTAGTTATACTGTTTTACTTTCTTCCATTGTTATTTGAGGAGATACGTGAATGGACCCTTTGGTGGATTCACAGAACATTTTTATTTGTTGGAGAATAACACAGATCTATCATGGGATTCATTGAATCAGATGACTACAGGTGGTCAATCACTATGCTATCTGGTTTTAAGCATGTTTTAGCTTTAATTTTCAGAGGTCACCTTGGGGCATAATCAAAACTCAAAAATTTTATGTGGGTGGCATTGGATCACAAGAGTCTAGGATGGGAGATTTGAAGACCAAATGGACTAACCTTTTGTTGGATGTATAAATACATATTTCATTCTGGCTTCCTTAAAAAACCAAAAAAAAAAAAAAGGGATTGGCACTCACTATTGTGCAACTTTTTAAATTTTTGATGGTTTTTTGAAATTTTATAAATATACATGTAAACTCTTGTTTAATAAATGCCTCTACTTTATTCAGGCCACATTGGAGCTTTTGAATAAGATAGAAGGTGGTCACATTAACCCCAGAAAGATTAAGCGAATCCATGAAATTTGGATGAGAAAGACTGGCGGAACAAGGAATCAGCCAAAGGTATGATTACTTGCATTTCCTGTATCACAAATACATCTTACGATGATTGTATAAGATGGTTCTGTTCTTTTGATGCTCATATTTTAAAATTGATGTAAATAGTTATCCAAATAATTGTAGTTCTTGCTGGAAATGAATGCCTTCCATGAACTTTATCTTTGATGATGTTTGAAGAGATGGTTTTTAGCGTCATATTCATCGATGTTTGTGCCAAGTATACAATTTTGAAAAAGCTTTTGATGGAATCATGGTATCAACTTCCTAGGAATTTCACCTGCATGGTGCCATACTGGATCAATCTGTTGGTCCTATATATCAATTTGCATTTACATTCTCAACCCAAAGCAAATCAACAAAATCACCATAATCACTCGGGGTCCAAGAGGGGGCTTATTTAGTGAAGAAAATGAGCCTTCGGGTCGTTCTATCTTTTACTACCTCTCTCTCTCTCTCTCTATATATATATATATATATATATATATATATATATATCCTTCTTCCCTTCACCCTCAAGAGTGGTGCATGCTTTTTGTGGTCTGCATGAATCTGGTAGATATTCTCTGTGCTTAATGTTGATTTTAGTGCGTCAAAGAAAACTGTGGTAGAGTGCCTAAAGGCCGTATCCAGAGGGCAAGGTTTTGATATGAAGTATCTTTTGATTAATAATAAAATGAAGTATCCGTTCTATGTAATTTTTTTTTAATAGACTGTTCTATGTTCATGGGCTAATAGTAAAAGAGTTATTGGAGGATATGCCATGAGCCATGTACTTGAGGACCATGAATTTGACTGAAGCATGAAAAAAATGGCGATAAGTGATAAGTTGCTTTGCAAGGTGAACATTTCTCAACATGAAAAATTTACAAAACTTTTTCACCTTTAAACCAAAACTGAACCTTAGGAATGGGTTACTGTGTTTGATAATCTTTGATAAGGAATCCCTAGAGGTTGTATGGAGAGCCTGAAGTTTTGGAACAAGATTTCCTTTTATTTTTTTGTCTCTAGGATATTAGCCATCTGTTTGGACTGAAGGAGACAGATTAATAGTGAGAATGTTTTGAATGTTGATCACCTGGCCATGCCAACATCGTCTTTGTGTTGATTTGCACTGAGGTTTGAAATAAGATGCTCAAGTTCCTTTTCATTGTGCTTTTCTCTTCAGTTTTATCTTTAGGATGACAATGTAACAGAAGAAATGGTTAAAATTCATGGAGTTCCAAGTGATGTCAGTATGAACTTTCTCCTTAGCAGGTTTTCCATGTTACCGTCCACTGGTCAATTCTGCAACTGATACCCGCTGATTGTGCTGTTTTGTTTACCATGAGGTAGAATTAAGTTATGTTGTAACTTTGAATTGGAAGATTTTTTAGGTTGGCCTGGGGTGGTGGTGACTGATGTAACTCCATCTTCATTATGTGGATTAGTGACAAAGTGACCTTTGGCATATTTAGATCATTGTGGATCAAAATGTGAACTTTTTCTTTCACCAGCTATAATAATTTTGAACAGAGTAATTTAAGTGAAATAAATAATGGAGAGGCACTATCCTGATATGGAGTTTGATTTCTAGCAACTTTTCAAGGGGTAGTATCTTGATGAACTTGGATCTTGGGGTTTCTGTTTCATGATTAATGGATGCTATATTTGGCATTGAATTTGATTTCTAGTTGCTATAGGATGTATCGGAGATTCCTTATTGCATTCTTTGGAGATTGATTGCTACACATTATTTTTTGAAATAATAGTTGTTTGGAAGTTGCTATATAAGTTGCACTCTGTGCTTTAGGGTCAGAACTTTCAGATCACTTACGGGAAGCTATAGTAATGCAGTCTTGGTCACAAATGGTGTAGGAATCTTGTGGGCGTCAAGTTTGGAAGATGTCTCCTGCTTCTTTTCTCAAAAAGGGTATCTGATTACTTGAAACAATTGCATAAAATTGGCGTTGTTGTTGACAACATGTTTCAAATTTCAATGCTGCTGTACAACAGAATTAGAAAATGGATATTTATCATCTTTTATTGCTTTAATGGTTCAGCACTCTTTGCCTGAAGATGAAATAGGGTAGGAGGTTGATCATTTCATGAGGAGCTCATTTATGGGGATGTCTTGGGTGACTTGTGCTTTGAGCATGGTGCAAGCTTTGGATTTGAAGTTGTTTGACCTCTTTTTAATTGGACATAGCTTTACCATGACGTTTGCTAGGAAACACTTTTCTGAGCTGTAATATTGAAACAAAAAAAAAAAAAAAAAAAAAAAAACTGTACCAAAAGTGAGACATTTGCTATTGCAAGGATTGGGCATAGGATGAGGTACACAAGCCTACTTCCATATTGGCAAGGCTGTTTTAAAATTTGAACTTGTGACCTTGCAAACTGAACTTTTATGTCAAGGTCTACCCATCTTTATACATGAAAATATAATATTAGAACACTGTTAAATTTAAGATGCTTGGATCTCAACATGGAAGTAATTTTGAGCTGGTAATTATTTTGGCTGTATTGAAATTATGTGCGGTTTGTGTCATCTTGGTGCTTCAAGACTCCCTAGATGTTGTAGATGATTTTACGCAGCTACTCAATTGAGCTCAATTTAGACTGGTTTTCCTAATTACATAGGGTCTGCTTTAAGGATTTGAATCATCCCTCCACTTTTAAGTCTAAATCTTCTGTTATATTATTATTTTTTTGAAACAAAAACTCATATATATTAATTATAAAGATAAGTACAAAATGTCGGATGAGGTATCCGGACTTTACAGATTAATACAACATTCAATAGATTGTAAAATATTATTCCCTTTACATAATCAATCCCCAAATGAGTACCCTATGCCTAATTTAGTATGACTAATCCACGTAGCAAAAAGGCTATTTGATCGTTCCCATAGCAACCTTGCCGTTTTATTTTTATTAGAGAAAATCGTGGAGTTCCTCTCCTCCCACACAGCGTGCCAAATAGCAGCCAAGATGACCTTCCAATACGACTTGAGTTTTGGAGAGATATTAACATCCAGAATATGAAAAAGATTATCAACTACAAGGGAGACAAAACTAGTGTCGATCTGATTCCACTCTCTCCATAAGAACTTCACCAAATCACACTCAACTAGCAGATGACCAGTTGTTTCTCCTTTATTTTTGCACATAAGACATATAGAGGGATTACAATTTTGGTTGGAAAGCCTTTTTTGAATATTTTCGGCTGTCTGTAATTTATTGAGGCTGACAATCCACATGAGAATTTTAGCTTTTGATGAGATCTTCATACTCCAAATGAAATCTACTGGGATATCCATCTGTTCTCTTGACCGGCTTGCTAGACCTTCCATAAAAGACTGTACTGTGAATTTTTTGCTGCTGTCCTTGTTCCAGGTTGGTCCGTCTTCATCATTTGTTTCACTTAAATGGAAATTATGTAAAATATTCAGCCCTTCCAACTCTTCCACATACTCCTCTCTAATGTTATTGATAATATGTAAATTCCATCCCCATTGGGGTCTTCCTTGCACAATTTTGTGGCTGTAAAATTCAGAAATTGCCGCATCCTTTTTCTGGGAGAGTCTGTAGATATTAGGGAATCTGTTTTTCAGTTTGTCTGTACCACATCAGATATCATCCCAAAATTTCACATGATCCCCTCTTCCGATTTTTCAGATAATGTGAGGTTCTAATTTCTCATACAATCTGAAAATATCTTTCCAAGGGATCTATGAATGACTTTCCTATTCACCTCTGCGTTCCTCCCAAAGCTTTCGGAGTCATGAATACTACAAACTATCCGCGCCTACATTGCTGTCGGATTCTCCATCATCCTCCAAATCCATTTCCCTCTCAAGGACATATTGTGTCTCACTAGTCCCCCCACTCCTAGGCCACCTTTCTTAATCTCTTTACAAACTTGATCCCATCTTACCGTAATCTATTCCTAATCTGGATTTTCATGTCTCCATGAAGAGTCTCGCATCATCTTCTCTATGTTATGGGCGATAGATTTAGGTATTTGAAAAACTGATAGAAAATAGGTTGGTAAGGCCTCAAGAACAGTCCGTATGAGTAACAGTTTGCCTCCCTAGGCAGGTAACTCTTTTTCCACTTAGCTATTCTCTTCTGCACCGTTTGCATCATAGCCTCTCAAAACGCAATTTTGTTGGGATTCCCTTCTAGATGAACTATGTAACTCTTTTAATTCAAATCACATTAACATTTAAAACTAAATAAAATAAATTTATTATAAGAGCCATTTCTAATTGCAGTTGAAAAATTTAAATATTGTTCCTCAAGTCCTTTCTATTTTATGAACGAGTCTTGTGAGTTTGGCATTTTGATGTTTATTGGTGTCGGTTGAGTCCTTGTTAAGCTGGCTGATATGGTATTGTAATTACTAATTAGCTTAAGTTTTTAGACAAAAAGAAAGAACTAATATTTTCCCGTTGAACCACCAAACATTCAGGAAATAAAGAATATATTTGTACATTGTTTATAGATGACTAATCTGGATATTTTTACTGACTGCAGGATAAATACTCTGTTCTACTGGGATTTGTTCTTCATTGTATTACATGTGGGGAGATTAAAGAAGCACACCAAGCTACCATAAGGTAGGATCTTGCCATCTATGCTCTATTCAACTGGAATATATCTTCTGTTTTTACATTTAGAAAGGTTGAAGAAGCACACCCAGCTATCACATAAGATATTGTCATCTTTGGTTTGTTTTATTTGTAGTTCTCTTGAGCGTCCGAGGATGATCTTTATATGTTCTTCTGGCCTTTACCCATTTAAAAGAAATGACACCAACTAGAAAAATAGAAAAGGCTCATCTTTAGTCGACCTTCCCCTTCAAATATTGCTGCCCTTGCGGTGAGTAAATTCACACCTTGTTGATTACTAAATTTGTAATGCTGTAGGATAAATGTGTAATTTAGAAGTAGAGTAGAAACTTTTCACTGGTACCATCATGTTTTTATTTATTTATAAAGCTGATATTGGTACTTCATGAAATATCATGATTATAGAATAAGCACAGCATATATGCTAATGTTGAGATGATGTATATAAACTGTTAATCTTCGAGAAGATGAAATGAGAATGTTTGAACAAAGTGGGAATTGTTCTTGCAGACACAAAGTAAATTGTAGTGCTTGAGTGTATTGGCCATGCCCTTGGAAAGGCCAATAAGATCAACAGTGAGAGCAGTTAGACATGGTAAAAAGTGCAAGAAATAGATCAAACCTGACATGGGTGGATATAAGTAAAAAGAGAATACAAATGAGGATGCTGTGACTGAAGACATAATAAAGATTAAATTGAGTGTGGGAATATAATTCTCTTTGGTGTCCCTACTATTCTTTCCAAATAGAATAATTCAGAAGCTATGGTAGAGATGACCATGATGGTACATATGATTAATTTTTTGATAGATTGATTATAAGAGAAAGTTGACGCTATGGATACTATTAACTTGAGCATCTAAGACTAGGCTGCTTGTGAATGAAGGGTTCCTTAGTCATGAGAACTGTAAAGTTCAGCATACATGACACTGCTGCTCAAAGAGTTTGCCAAGTGACATCCCCATCAAGCAAATAAAAATCTTGCTTCACCAGAGAAAGAGTACATATCTGTTTAATGTTTTAACAGTTGACTGACTAAATGGCTGCAACTCTTTCAAACTGAAAGGTGAAAAGATCGTGTATTGGGGATTGATTTGAAGCATTAGATGATCTGTTTGATGAACAGACAAATCCAAGACTGATTTGGAGAACCATAGGATTGATTTCAAGGAAACAAATTAAATATCTAGACTCAAGATTGATTTTATCAGGATTAGTTTTTCAGAGAGCTATTTTTGTAGGGGCAGATCTTGACTTTTTGGGTCACTCCCCAATTATTGATCGATCTTAGGGATCATAGGAGTGATCTTGTCTTTTCTTTTGCTCTGTTGTAATATATAGGTTAGGTTTCTTCATTTTGCATGATTTCAATAAGCCTCTAAACAATAAGCTGTCTATCTGTTTATGAAAAAGTTTAACACTCACGAGGCATTTTGCCTTTACTTAGTTCATGTTTCTCTAGTATTACTGTGACGTCTTCGATCTCATTTGTTTCTTTCTTGTTTCATCTTCGACAACCTTAGACGACTTGCGACAAACCAGTCGATTTGTGATGAACCGGACCTGTGACGAAGACGAACTCTGGACGAATTGTGACGAACCAGATGATGTCGACGACGAACCCTGTCTGGTTTGGCTTGTCGTCTAGGGCTCTTCTAGGGTTCTGCGTGTCATATACACTTGTCTGGGGCTGGTTCTTCTTCATCATGTACTTGTCTTTTAGAAATCTTCTTTTTGCTATCATCTGGTTGTGAGTTCAGCTGGGTGAGAGAAGAACAACACTTGTCTGAGGTTTTCATTTGCATTTCCAATGACGATAATCACAGTATGGAATTCAAGAAGATGGAATACAGTCTTATTGAGAAATTTAGCAAATCCAAGACGTTTAGAATTGAAGTTGATGTGGAAGTTGCGAGGTGGTTAGGAAGGATATTGGTAGAGGCAAATCAGTCATGAAGAGATGACAATTTCAAGAAAATTTGGCGGCGGAAGGGGTTTGTGCTGGTAGTGGAAACTTTCACCAATTCAACAGGAAACTTCCTTAGATTGATAAAGATCAAGAAAGGGAGACATAAATTGATTTTTGTCCCAGAGGAAGGGCGACATTTGAAATGGGAAGGTCTAGAAAGGATTTGGAGTGGTGTCTACGGTCCAATAGATGCAGAGGCATGGCACGAAGTGGGAAAGAAGAAGCAAGTTGAAGAAGGGACAATGGACCATGGAGAGATGAAAAAGAAGGAACATGCCAAAGGGTAAATCAAAATGGACTGTGGAAGAATGCCGAGGTGTCAGGACAAAGGGGAAAGAAAGAGGGTACAAGTAGATTTGTTCCAAAAGAACGACCCCAAAGAAAGAAAGAGAAACAAAAACACTGGCTGGTATTCATGAGTTCACAAACAATGTAAGGTGGGAAAGTATAGAGGAGGAAATATGGTTGCAGCTTCGAGTGGATTGCAGACTAGTGTCGATTTGTGGAGATACGACTTTGTGTAGATGTCCAACAGAGGAGGTGTGGCAGATATTGAAAAAGGGCAAGATGAAGACCAAAATGAATTATACAATTTGGCTGTGGGATACGAGATTCTAGTGGATGGACCGTCTATTTTGTTGTCGAAGAGCTTGTATTGGAATTGAAGGTGTTCCCATCGAGGATTGGAAGAGGGATTTCTTTGAGGAATTAGCAGGCAAATGTGATGGTTTATTGGATATGGACTTGCATTTAGTGAATGGCAATACCTTCAACATGACGTATATAAAAGTGTTGGGATGATCGAGTGGTATTTTGCCGGAAAATATGAAGTTGAAGTGGGTGGGGAAGGAAATTACAGTGCGCTTGTTTAGAGTCGACGATGTAGAGGGAGAGAAGTGTGAGTATCAATCAACAACTATGAGGGAACAACATGATATAGGAAAAAGACCTGAACGAGGGCTTTCAGGCAACGAAGCTCAGGGGCTTTCGTGGCGGCAAACGTTGCTAGAATTTGGAGTGGCAAGAGGAGATGGCTCCGCATGGGTGGGTCACACAATGTCAGATAGGAAGGCGGTCGTAGCTAAGGTTGTTGAGTGGATGTACGAGAGGTCGGTGGGTGATGATGATGATGGCAACCAACCAGATAGGTCAAAGCGCAGAGACGACTTCGTTGGGGGAGAGTTGGAACTGGGGGGTGTTGCGGAAGCAGGCAAAGACAGGTTCCCTCTAATAGTAAGCACGCTCCTACAAGTGTAGCGAGACGTGTTGAAGGAGAAGACAGATGTGTTGAAGTAGACCAGGTCACAAGCTGTCGTGTAAGGAGGGTTTGTGAAGAAGTGGTGCTTGTTGAGGGGGGCCAAGCACCAAAGAATTGAGAGGAAGAGATTCAGATGGACCGAGATAAGTAGGCCAAGCAAAATAAAGGGGCCCAAAGGAATGAAGGCCGAATAAGCAAAAAGCGCAGAGCCCATGCTGTTGCAACTCAGTTGGGCCATGCTAATACGACCCATGCACATATGGTTTAGTAGGATAAAGAGGAAGGGGGTAAGGCAAATAAAGGCCACGATACCCTAGAGCGTGTCGACGTGGAGGATCTCTTAAAGAAGCTCAATGTCTTTTAGGTCAAGCTAGGAAGTGCAAAGAAGAAGAAATGGGGGAGGTGGCAGCACTTCCTTATAGTGTTGTCTAGGTCTTCGGATAGTAGCAATAGTATCTCTTGCTCACCCCACACTCTACTGCAGCTGAAGAGATTTTGGTTCTTGATCCATTTTGCCATATGGTCTGTGGATTGGGAAGCCATAAATATTTGTATTTTCAAGCAGATGAATGTGGATGTAATTTGGATTATAAATAAATACGTTTATCTTTTTGTAGTTTGGGTTTCCTCTTCTAAGTTGGGCTCAGGGTACTCTTCTGAAGATTTGATTTTCAAGTGAGCTTCCATTTTGTACTTTTTTTGTAAGCGCCTTGGGCTGATCGTCCACCTTTATTAATATATAATATTTATCATTTCTTAAAAAAAAAAAAAAGAAAAAGCTTAACACTCACATAAAAAATTCTAGTTGCGTATATGTGTGTCCTTTTTCTTAATTTTTATTTTGGAAGGAAATTTGTTGTTGATTAATGTCAATGAGTTTGTCAACTTGTTTATAGGATTTATAAGGTTGATAACTTGATATTGCAGATTCTGATGGATTACGAGAATTTCATATGGGTACCCATTAGATTGTCATTAATTCCAAAAGCTGATCAACTATGCATATCAAGCTAATACTATTCATCTTGATCACATGCAGCTCGATTTGTGGAGAGCCCGAGCAAGATAGAAATTCCAAAAAATCCAATGGTTAATGACCTCAACGGAAGCTCAACTAAAGAAAACATAGAGGGCTACAGCCCCGTCATTGATTATCCTATAAAAAAATTAGAAAATTAACCAAAACTTAGATGGTGTTAACCTAATTTGATAAAAGAAAAAGGGCCCTTGTTGGTCGTTTCTGAATTTTGTTCTGTGCATGTGCTATAGGCAAGCCTGTTCCTCTATTAGCTTAATTTTTTTTTTCTCAAACTCCTGCCAATAACTTTCTGCTGTAGGAACTGTGGGATGTTTTCCGTTGTTAAGTGCGATTAGGTCTCATCTTTTTTCACAGTCTCATGCAGGAAATGGAATGTGGGAGGGACCCAGTCGTAAATATGATGGTTGGTTTGATATTTTATGAGCTTTGGTATTCTTCCATCCCAGAAGAGATGAAGTTGAGAAGTTCAGACACATACGATACACCAACAGTATCAGAAATCTCAGGGATGGAGTCCTACAATCCTACTCAAAATTCAGCTGGTGGTAATTCAGCTGATATTCAGGTTGTAACTTCTCCAATGCAGTGTGATTCTGACACCTCTATTGGTAATGATAAGAAACCTCTTGTTGAGGTTGTTGATAGTAATTTGGATAGAAAGCCCTCTAATAAAGTTTTCCGACCACGGGGTTTCTACATGCAAGACTCTGCTGATATGAGTGAAAATGAAGTTCCTCTTTCTGATTGTGGTGCTAGTCTGAGCAACACTTCCATTTTCACTTCTTGTGGTGAGATTCTTTCATTACTAAATTACATTAACTTTTCATGTTGATGACTTCATAATCACATAATGTTCTTCACTCTAGTATGTAAGGTTTTTGTGATTTGAGTTTGTTCTCAAAATAAATAAATAAAATTGTAAGAGTTATCTAATTTGAGTTTTGGTGGGTTTTAAACTTTAGCCACACCTATCTAAAATGAGCTAATCTCTTACTTATGTCTTATGCATTTATTTGAAACACTTGTTGTTTTATACTAGACTCTCGCTAAATAAAGCTATAGATGGGCCTGGATCTCAATCAATATTAATATTTTCCTGTGGTAAATGTACTCATCGAAAACATTTATTCTACTTACTTATTTTGCATCATTGTTGAAATTTGTAAAGCATATCGGCAGAATGCGTTCTATCTCTTCTTCTCGAAACCACCTATTAACTGATCTTAGTGTTGTCAACGCGGTAAGGCGGTTTAAGACGATAAGCCTCCATAAGGCCAGGCAAGGCCTAGGCGAGGACAAGGCCAGGCAAGGCCTAGGCGAGGACTAGGCGGGGCCTAGGCGGTCCTTAAAATAATTATTTAAAGGTCTCTGAAAAATTATTCATTTATTTATTGGTCCCTTACTCAATATATATATACACACACACACACACATACATTTCCCTAAATAATTGTTTAATACTTTTTTATAATTTTGTTTATTTATATTTTATATTTAATTAATTAATGATATATAAATTATAAAATTATAAATAATGACATATTAGATAATATATTATGATATACTCATGATCATTATAAGTTTACATACTTCATATTCATAACATTTAAAAAAAAAGAGCTAATTGAGAGAGAGAGAGAGAGAGAGAGAGAGAGAGAGAGAGAGAGAGAGAGAGAGAGAGAGAGAGAGAGAGAGAGAGAGAGAGAGAGAGAGAGAGAGAGAGAGA
>JAJIYU010002973.1:0-28366 GCA_030144865.1 Tinospora cordifolia | reverse complement strand
GTTATTTCTTATACTATTGCCTTATTTAAATTCTTAATTTTAAGTTATGTACGGTTAAATATGATCAAGGCATGAAATGACTGAAATAGAAAGTCAAGTGTGCGTCGCTTGAAATGTAACAGCGGCCCGGCCCGCCGTTTGGTTTAGTCCACTGTCAAAAAAATGGTGGATGCGTCCAATGCTTAATAATATGGGGGTTGGGGTGTTACACTTGGTCTATGGATCTAATTGACAAGAAGGGAGCTACTTAGGTTAGACGATCCAGAATCACCAAAATAGTATCTTCTCCTTTATTATTCTTGGGTAAACCATTGACAAAATCCATGGCAATGTTATCCCACTTTCATTTAAGGATAGGGAGTGGTTGTAACATTCAAGAGGGTTTTCGATGTTTTGCTTTTACTTGTTGACAGGTTAAGCACTTGGCAACATGTTTAGCCATGTCCTTCTTCATTCCTCTCCACCAATAAGTCTTTCTAAGGTTCTTGTACATCTTATCTCCACCTGGATGTATTGTATACTTGGTCTAATGAGCTTCATCCGACATGGTCTACTTACTCTATCCATTTTGAGGTACACAGATCCTCTCCCCGAGCCTCAGGATATTCTCAGCATCTAACCTAAAGTCAGAATTCTTACCCTATTCAACTCCCTCTGTCAGACCCACAAGCCATTTGTCTTACCTCAGTTCGTCCCTAATCTGATGTAGTAGATCTAGTTGGCAAGACATGCTGTAAACATAAGCTTGCTTGTCATTCAAGGTTATCCCCAACCTAAAGTCTTCAATCAACTCGTACATTTGGCCTTTTTTTTCCTCCTGGTGGTTGAACTTTCTACTCAAGGCATCAGCCACCACATTGGCTTTTCCCAGATGGTAGTGTAATTGAAAATCATAGTCCTTGAGGAACTCCATCCATTTGTGTTGCCTTAGGTTGAACTCGTTCTAAATGTAGCTGTACTTCAAACTCTTGTGATCCAAAAACAGATCGAATTTCTCACCATAAAGGTAGTATCGCCAAATCTTCAAGGAAAATACTATGGCCACTAATTCTAGGTTATGAGTAGGGTCATTCTTCTCATGGACCTTTAGTTGTCACAAGGCGTAAGTGACTACTTGTATTTCCTGCATCAACACTACTCCCAATCCACTCGGGGAAGCATCAATATAGAATGTACAGGTAACACCATGGGTCGGAGTAACTAGCACAAGAGTCGTAGTCAATTTCTTATTCTGTTCTTGGACTGATTATTTACACTTCTCATTCCAATTGAATTTAACTCCCTTCCTGGTCAGCTTGGTCATAGGTTTTGCTAGTTTGAAAAAGTCTTGGATGAACCTTCTGTAGTACCCAACCAGGCTTAAGAAGCTCCTAATCTTTATAACTGTCTTAGGTTGTTTCCAATCCATAACAACTTCCACCTTCTCCGGGTCTACAGAAATGCCTCTTGCCAATACTACGTGACTAAGAAACTTGACCGTCTTTATCCTGAACTCACACTTGCTAAACTTGGCATATAATTGATGCCTTCAGAGGCTCTCCAACACTATCTGCAAGTGTCATAAGTGTTCAGCCTCTGACTTGGAGTAGATTAGGATGTCATCTACGAATACCACCACAAACTGATCAAGATATTGTCTAAACACTCAGTTCATCAAGTCCCTGAATGCTACTGGGATATTGGTTAAACCAAAGGGCATCACGGTGAACTCAAAGTGTCCATATCTTGTTCTGAAGGCAGTCTTGTGTACATGAAACTCCTTAATTCTCAACTAATGTATCTCGACCTAAGATCAATCTTTGAGAAATGAGTGGGCCCTCTCAATTGAACAAATAGGTCATCAATCATTGGCAAAGGATACTTATTCATTACTGTAGCTTGGTTCAGCTTTCGATAATCAACACAAAGTCTCATTAAACCATTCTTCTTTTTCACAAACAACACTAGAGCTCCCCAAGGTGATTCACTCAAGTTGATGAATCCTTTTTCTCGGAGTTCATCGAGTTGAGACTTCAATTCAATCAGTTCTACTGGTGTTATTCTATAAGGAGGTATGGCTATAGAGTTAGTTCCAGGGTGGAGTTCAATCTTGAACTCTAACTCTCTAGTAAGTGGTAGTATGGGTAAGTCGTCTGAGAATACATCCCCATACCTACTAAACACTGCTAGGTCTTCTATCCTTTTCAGTTCAACAGGTTCTTCTTTAGAGAGTTCTTCAAACTCATTCTTCTACCTTAAGCAGTTCAACAGGGTTATGGTTGGACTTCTCGGTAGTCTTCACATATCTCCATTCATTCTATAGGTGTTCCATGAAGGTAGGGTTATGATCACTTGTCTTTTAGGACAATCTATCTGTGTTTGGTATTGGTCTAAGCAATCCTTCCCGAAGATTACATCATAGCCATAAAAAGGTAAAGTACATAGGTCAACTATTATGAGCTTATCCCCGAACCTTAGGTCACAACTACACATTCTTTTTGAAGTCACAGTGGTCCCTACTGGTGTGGACACATTCAAAGTTATGGATAGTGTTTTTGTCACAAGTTATAACCTATCAGTTAGTTCTTCAGAGATAAAAGACTTAGAGGCACCTAGGCACCTAAGTCAAAAAACAATCTGACAGCAACATTACACAACAAAAATGTACCTTCCACTATTAGGACCTGGTCTTCCTAAGCCTCAATAGTGAATATTCTGGCCTGGCTCTGCCCATGGCCCTAGTTATGCCCCGATTGGCATTCAACTGTTGTTGCATCCCTTGAGGATTGCCATTCTAACCTCCGCCCTGCTGTGGCTATTGCTGAGGCGTCTAAGCAAGTATAGTTGGACAATTCTTAGCAAGATGCCCCTTCTATCTGCACACATAGCACAGCCCTTGCCTCCTGGCCTGTTCCTTAAAGTCACTCAGGTCTGCCCATATTTCTGTGGTGTTTTTCCCAAATTCCTGCTCTTCTTTTGAGACCGGTTATCTTTTTCATTCCCAATCCTCTTATTCTTCCCCCTCAACCTTTGCTCTAGGTTGAAGTCTTGTTCTAGTGTTAGGGTCTTTTCTATGATATCTTTGTAAGTTTTTAGACCTAGAGTATGCACTATCTTTCGAATCTCCATATTGAGAAATTGTGCGAATCGATTAGCCTTCCTTTTCTCCTCATTGATCAGATCTGGTGAGACTTTGCCAATTCGGTGAACTTCCTTTCATATTCAACTGCAATCAGGTCCTTTTGATTCGATCAAACAAAATCCTCCTGTAGCTTGCTCAAGGTCGCTTCCGAAAAGAACTTTTCATAAAGATCTATGTGAATTTCTCCTAGCTCATAGCATCGACATCCGTATTAGAGTCCATCCTCATCATATGCCACTAACTTTTGGCTAGTCCCTTTAAGTGGTGTGTAGCCAGTGTCACCCTTCTTGACCCAGTTACCTTTAGTACATTGAGAATTTCCTCTATCTCTTACCACCATTGGTCCGCTGAGATGCAATCTGTAGTACCATCAAATGAAGGAGGGTGGAGCTTTTGTAGCTCTATTAACATCTTCCTCTGTTTCTCATCTTCCAAACCCTCTTGATCCCTCTGACATGTGGGATCTTGGGCCACAGTGTTGGCTGTTGAACCTGGATGGGTTCAGGTACTTGAGGTTGAGGAACTGTCTGAGGGAATATCTAGGGTAACACCTTCATCAGTTGATTTATAACTCTCTGAGCAACTTCATTCATCATGTTCTCCATTTGAGCCTCCATGCCAGCAGGTATTTCTTAATCCCTCTGCTCAGTCTCGTTAGAAGTGGTGGATCGAGTAGCATACCTTCTTTTTCTAGCCATCGTCTACAAATCGAGTAGGTTGTCAATATTTTGCCTTGTCAAACGTTCATACTATCAAAACTCTAGATTCATTTCTCTAGGTTTTCGATTTGTTTAGTGGCCTAAAGGTTTTTCTTCTAGGTTCTTTTTATGCATAGGTATAGGATTTGGTCTCAAAGCAAATAAACATTACAAAATGCATATCACACAATCATACAATCAAGCTAGCACAGCAAGGTTCCAAGCTTCCAGCTAAGTTTTTAGGTTCAAGTGTCACATACCACTCTACCCCTTCCACTTAGGCTTTTACCTAGAACAGAGTAATTTCGTGAATTGCTTGATAGCTAAGTTTTTCGAGCTCACTATGCTCCACCATCCCATACCAACGAGCACAAAGAAACCTATTCTACTAGAGTTAACGATCATTCAGCACACATGATCCATCATTCTACGAGTCCAGGCTTACTCCATATCCCTGAATTCCCATGCATCCTATACAACATAGAAACCAAAAGATACAGAAGCTTCCCGTTCCCGTGTCCTAATTAAACAATTTTTTGTTTTCACACAAGTTTTAATCTCTAGCCAATGTCCTAGAAATTTATGCTTTTGATCCACTATGCCACCCATGGCTACACCCATGTCTCTACCTAAGGTTAATCCCCATGACCTATGGTTTAATATGGTTGACTTACAACCTTTATCTAGTTAAAGTACCTTCTTTTTTTACTTTCAATCAATTTTTTGCCCTAATTTTTCAACTTCTAATTTTCTTTTATAGAAAGTAAGGGTGTTCTTCAACTTAGACCACTTGTACAAGCTGGTGGGACAACCTCTAGATCGGGCGGTAAAACCGAAGTCTGCTTAGCAACCGTGCTTTCTAGGGCAAGATAACCCACCTCTCTTTCAATGTTTAACTTTACTTGAGACAAGGCTTACCCACTATCAGCTCAACTTATAGTCTTTGTATCCAAAGAAAACATTTCAAAACACATCTTTCTTTTTTTTGAAAATAGTTTCCAAAATAGTTTTCAATTACAAAATAGAAGGTAGCACATTCTAATTCCAACTCAAAGCATAGGTCAAACCTAATTGAGTTAGTACAATCTAAGTCTAATACCACTATTGGCATAAGATTAAACTTTCTAATTCTAGCCCAACAACACAAATTAAGGCTTGACTTTCTATTTTTAGCCCAAAGCATCTAAAACCTTGGTTCTGATACCACTTTTGGTATCAGAGAAAACTTTCTAATTTTTGCCCAACAACTAATGTTTAGGATGTACCACCTTTGTAACACCCAAACACCCTAGAAACAGGTTCAAGCTCAACTACAAGGCAGGTTGGGTGCAATGTTACATTTACAAGTACATAACTTGTATCACATTTCATTATCTCAAGTCTTATTACTTTTCAATGAGCACACAACTCAAATAATTTAACTTTAATTTAATAAGACCATTACAAGAGAGATAAAAGAAAAACATTAATCTTTATTTATTGAATAAAATAAAGGAATACATGCTTGAAATTCAAATAATAAAAGTGGGAGTACATAACTCAAAAATAAAATTTAGTGGAAGGCTTAATAAATCAAAAGTGGGCAACATACCCTTACATTAGAAAAAGATTCTAATTATCCATGGTCTTCATACTTAATTCCCTAAAAAATGTTAAAGAGAGAGGTGAGCATATAGCCTAGTGGATCATTCAACAAACTACTAATTTACTAAATCAAATCAAAAGTACATCAAATTTTAATCACTTACAAACATTAAGTGTTTCAAACAATATCTTGTTAGAGTTGTATATTTGACCCAAAGGGGTTTTAAACCCTTGATGTTCATTAAAATACTCCTATTTTGGGATGGAATGACAATTCATCTTGTCACATTCATTGGAAATAAGGATCACATGTTCACATTCCAAGTATTTTAAAACACATCCACACTTAGTGATGTTACTCGTATACACTAAGTATATGCAAAGAACACCCATATCATCACTTAAACTACTATGATGGTACATGGTTCTTATCTTCATTTTCTCATATTTAAATTCAAATAACCATGATACTAAATCATAAGAGTTGATATCAGAATTTAAACAATCAAGAAAACATGGAAAACATACACGACATGCTTGAAAACTCAAAAATAAGCCTAAGCATGGAATCTAAGCATGTTATGCTATCATGTATGAATTAAAACATGAAAACATGCTAAATAGGAAATATAACTTGATCAAACATGCTGAAAAATGAAATATAAACATGTTGAAAACTAAAAACAAACATGAATATACTAAAGACTTAAAGTAGTAAAGAAGGAGTTCTAGAAATCCCCTCCACCTTATGATGTATTCTCCCAAAAATTCAGCAAAGGTTCCCAATGTCCAAGCACTTCCAAACACCAACAAAATCACTCAAATCAACTCACTAAAATTCTGAAATCGAAGCTTCACACTCAAGAGCATAAAAGGAAAGAGAGGTGAGAAGAGATGCCAAGAATAAGGCTTAAAACAAGCAAAGATGGAAGAGTCAACTCCTTGTTTTGGGATGAGATGAATGTGAGCAAGAGGGGGCTTTATATAGATTTTCAAGAGCACAAGGGAAAAATATTTGGCCAAGATCGCAAGAGAACCTTTCCATACACATCTAGGACGTTTTTACATGGTTTGGGCAAGTGTGTTCATGGTTGGGCAAGTGGGACCACTATGAAGTGTGTGCAAAATCTTTGAACCTTATTTGTTTCTTTTATGTGTGTAAACACAAATAAAGGTTCAGAATACATTCTAATTTCTCTTGGATGTCCTCTATCAGTTGGATTTCATGCTCATAGCATCTTTCTTATTTGGTTCCTTTGCTTGGTCATCACACATGTGTTTGGGATCACATGTGAGCATGAGGTAACTTTCCATTTTTCTTATTTTTCCTTTGTTTGTTAGTCAAATCTAAGTGAAGGAATTTTTCCATATCTCTTTAAATCAGCCACTCTCCACTAAACTTCTATTCTTGGACTTGGTGTATAATATCGCACCTAGTGGCACACATGATAATTCTCAAACTTTCCTATGGGACATTTTTGTGTGTAGAGCATGGTGTACATGATAATTGTTTAGGTGTACATGAGATCATTTTTCATGGTTTCTAAACACTAGGTAATGTCTCATGGAGTTGGGTAGGGTGTGTGTGTACATGATTATTGTGTTCCACCCATGTGACTTGCACATGCTTTAAGGGTGTATGCTTATGTCATGCTAACATCATCACTATTTATGGGTCCACGAAAATTTAGCAATAATTAATATCTCATTATTCACAAAGAATTATGGCCTTTATACTATAGTTTTGGAATCACATGAAAAAAATTAAGAATTTCATATATAGTTTGGCCAAATTGGTTTTCATTTACTTTCTCTATTTAGAACCCACTGAACGCACTATGAAATGGAAACCCAAATCTTGGCCAATTATCCTAATTTTTGGGTATGTTATTTATTTTGTTAGTTCATGTCATCCTGTTTTGTTTTGGGTAATTTTGATTCCCTAGAATACCCTAAATGCCGATTCTTTCTAATTTGGACCCCGTGAAGAACGTTTGGCAAGTGAAAACCCTAGTCTTGACCAATTGTTCTAATTTTTGGATATATTGTCCTATTAGTTGGTTCAAGTCACCTTACTTCATTTCAGGTTGTTTTGGGTCTCGAAGGGTCACCAAATGAAACTTTTAGAAACTTGCCGAATTTAGCCTAGAAATGAGTATGGTTTCATTTTGCACCCAAATTTCACTTAGTAGACATTGGATTTCATTTCATCAAGTACAGAGGTTTTAGGGTATTACAAGTAATGTCTCAGTTCTCAAATATTGAAAGCAGGAGTGACCGCATTAGTTGACTTGATTCCATTTCGAGGTGAGAAACGAAGACGCCCAACCAACTACTTATGTGATAGGATTCGGGGGCCAGAGTGTTACACACTTCTCATCCCAAAGAACTTCTCTCCTTTCCTGGTCAATTTAGTCATAGGTCTAGCTAACTTGAAGAAGTCTTAGATAAACCTGTGGTAATATCCAGCAAAACCTAGGAAATGCTCGATCTCTATTACGTTCTTAGGTTGTCTCTAGTCTGACATTGCCTCTACTTTCTCAAGGTCTACTGATCTTCCTTCAACTGAAAAAACGTGGCCAAGAAACTTGATTTTCTTCATCTAAAGCTCACATTTGATAAACTTAGCATAAATTTTGTTCCTTCTAAATGTCTACAGCACGATCTTCAAGTCTTTTACATGTTCTGCCTCTGATTTGGAGTATATTAGGATATTGTCTGCAAATATTACTATGAACTGATCCAAATACTGTCTGAAGGTTTTGTTCATTAGGTCTATGAATGCAGCAGGTGCGTTGGTCAAACCAAATGAACTCGAAATGCCGATATCGAGTTGTAAAGGTTTTCTTATGTATATCCAACCCTTAGATCTTTAGTTGATGGTACCTTGATCTCAGATCAATCTTGGAGAAGCGTGTAGCACCCCTTAACTGATCAAAAATGTCATCTATCCTAGGCAATGGATACTTGTTATTTATTGTGTAATACTCCAACCCCCTAGAAACTGGTTTAAGCTTAACCACAAGGCGGGTTGGGTCTTATGTTACATTTACAAGTACACAACTTTCCTCTTGATTCCTTTATTCTAACTCTTATTGAACCTTTCATGAGTGCCTCACCCAATTTGATCAATTTTAAATTCAATAAGGCATTACAAGTAGAAAAATGAATATTTCTAACTCTTTATTTATTAAAGAAAATAAAGAAGTGCATTATTCAATTCTTAATCAAGAGTGCATAACTCAAAATTTTAAAACAAAAATTCAGCGGAAGTTTAATAAAACAAAACTTGGCAACATGCCCTTACATTGAATAGAAGAAAATAGGAGCTTTCTAAACATAGCTACTATCAGATTTTCATTGCCATCATATTCAATTCCTAAAAATGTTAAATAAAGAGGGGTGAGCACATAGCCTAGTGGCTCATCCATTAAACAACTAGCTTATTATTTCAAAATCTCCAACACATCCAAATTCACACATTTTCAAACATTAAGTAAATATACATCAAATTGGTTCAAGTTGACGTTATGATGGAAAAGGGTTCTACTCCCTTGATGTTCTTAATTTAGATACCCCTCTTTAGGGTGAAAAGACATTTCTTTGTTACTTTCCATAGGATGTCACATACAAAGTATCCCTTAGTTGTACTTTGCAACGACACACTCCAAGCATGTGTTAAAAACATCCACAACACCCATACGGGTCACTATGACAATACATGGTTCTTATTTTCACTTTCTCATATTCAAATTCACATAATCATGATACTAAATCAGAATATTAAATCTCAAAATTTAAATATTTAAGAAAGCATGGAAACACACATAGCACACTTGAAAACTTAAAAGCAAATCTAAGCATGGTTTTTCGGCATAGTATGATCTCATGAATGATTAAAAACATGCAAACATGCTAGACTAAAATTTAAATATGATCAATCATGCTAAAATCGAATAAATCATGCTATAAACTAAAAAATAAACATGCATGAACAAGCTAGGAACTTGAAATAACAAGATAGAAGTTCTAGAAATTTCTTCCACCTCAATCCGAGTTTCTTGTTGAATCAGGCAGAGATTCCCCTTATCTACCACTTTCAAAACTTCAAGAACTTTCAACCACCAACAAAAGCACTCAAAACAACTCAATAGAAGACTAAAATTAAAGCTTATCACTTGTGAACACAAGAAAAGTGAGAAGAGATGCTAAGAAGAGGGTTTAACAAGCAATGAGGGAAGTGTCAACTCTTTACTTCGAGATGAGAAGAATGAGAGCATGAGGGGGTTTATATAGATGTTCAAGAGCATTAGGGGGACATCTTGGTCAATCTTGGGCAGCTTGGGTAGCTCACAAAGTTTTGGCAAGTTTCCAAACAAGAAGGGACGGTTTGCATAAAAAGGGCAAGTGTGCTCATGGTTGGCAAGTGAGACCACTATGGCTTTCTAATTCAAAAGATGTGAGTACAATCTTATTTTCTAACTATGTGTGAAAACAAAAGAGGTTTAAATCATATTCTAATTCAAATGGGACGTCCCATATGTGTTCATGGCAACTTTCCTTTTTGGTTTCCTTGCTTGCTCATCACACAAACACACAAGGAATACTTTCCCATTCTCTTATTTCTTGGACATCAAGTATGAGTGTACACTATTAGATTTAAAGAGACATCATATAATAGTCAAAGATGCTCATCTTGGTTCTAGAAAACTATCTAAATAGGGTTGCTCACATGTGTGCACACACACATGTACATGGTTCGGTCGATTTTGGCTTAAGTGGGTGTGGTTGTACACAATCAAGTGGGGTGTATATGGAATCATATCTCATGGTTTCTAGACCATATAAAATGTCTACTAATGTGGGTGTACTGAATCATTTGCACGGGACATGGGATCATTTTACAAGGATTCAATTAAAGGAAACATCTCATGGAGCTTTGGGTAAGGTGAGGGTACACATGATCATGGTATTCCACCCATGTGACTTGCACATGATTAGGGTGGTCATGACTTCATGGGTTCACAAAAATCAAATAAAAATAAATATCTCCTTATTTACAAGGAATTATGATTTATAACCCATAGTTTTGGAATCACATAAAAAAAATTAAGAATTTCAATATATGGTTTGGCCAAATTGTTTTTCATTTACTTTTCTTATTTAGAACCCACTAAAGGCACTATAAAATGAAAATTCAAATCTTGGCTAATTATCCTGATTTTTGGATATGTTATTTATTTTGTTAGTTCATGTCATCTCGTTTCGTTTCGGGTTATTTTGATTCCCTAAAGTACCTTAATCTTAACCAATTGTTCTAATTTTTGGACATGTCGTCCTATTAGTTGGGACATGTCACCTTACTTCATTTTAGGTTGTCTTGGGTCCCTAAGGGTCACCAAATGAGACTTTTGAAAACCTGCCAAATTTAGTGCCAAATTGAGCCCGATTTCATTTTGCACCCAATTTTACTAAATTGATCTTGAATTTCATTTAATTAAATATAGAGTTTTCAAGGTATTACATATTGTCACTTGATTGAGCTTCCTGTAGTCAATACACAGTCTCATCGATCCATCCTTCTTCTTCACAAATAGTACTAGGGCTCCCCATGGCGATTCACTAGGTCTAATTAATCCCTTCTCACAGAGTTCATCCAACTGTGTCTTGAGTTCAATCAGCTATACTGGAGCCATAGGGAGGAATGGCTATAAGATTTGTGCCTGGATTCAATTCCATCTTGAACTCTACCTGTTTATGTGGTTGTAGTCTAGGTAAATTATCTGGGAACACATGTGCATATTCTCGTACTCTTGACATCTCGAGAATCTTCTTAGGTTCTCTCGATTCAACATCCTCCTCTAGTAATTGTTTGAAGTCCTCACTCTGTTTTAAACAATGCAACATGGCTATCACAAGACTTTGTGGTAACCTCCACATATCCCCATTAATCTTCCCAATCTCACTCGATGGTAATGTCAGTGTGACTCTCTGTCTCTAACCAGTCCATGCCCAATATTACATCATAGCCTTAGAAAGGCAATACCCTAAGGTCTGCAGTTATCAATTTTGTCACCAAATCTCAACTCACATGTGCAGACTTTCTGGGCAACTACAATAGCTCCTATGGGAGTGGACACATACAATGGTTATGGTGGCATAATAGTTACTAATTTTAACCTCTTAGCTAAGTCTTCTGACACAAATGACTTAGTAGCACCCAAATCAAACAATATTTTCATAGCAACACTAAATAATAAGAATGTACCTTCAACAGTTGGTGCAGGGTCTGCCTGTCCATCTCTATAACAAATACTCAAGCCTGATTTTGCTTGCCCTGCTACTGCTACTGTTGTGGTTGGGGTTGCCACTATGGTGGTTGTCATTGGATGCGACCCTATTGGTTTCTACCTTGATTGTTGTTTTGTCCCTAGTTCTACCTTTGTCGCCCTCGATTCTGACAGTTCTTTGCAAGGTATAACACCCCGAAACTTTGTGATTATGCCATGTCGTGAATAGGCATAAAAATAAATCAAATAAAGTGATATTCGATATTAGCTTGAATTAGTTCGATATTAGCTTGAATTAGTTCAATATTAGCTTGAATTAGCTAGAAGAAAAAAATTAAATAATAATAAATACATAGGATGAAATGTAGCATTAGTAAATTTTATGGATTACTGAAAGTAGTAATTGGGAAGTAAGAATAAATTGATGATTTAAAGATAATTATGCATATAATAGAAAAATTAAAATGAATAAGAAATGATATTATTAACATATGTAAACTTATAATAAAGGTGACAAAAATCAAAGAGAGTAAAATACATATAATCTTATAAACTTATAATAAGGGTAAATGAATTATAAATATAAACTTATAATAAGGTTTTATATAAATTAAAATAATTAGCATGCTTAGCTAGAAAAAAAATACTGAAATCAAGAAATTCTGGATTTCGGTCAAAGGCATGAATAAACTGGAAAAAGATGTAAGTTTCTGGGTTGTTCAAATCGGGTGGTGATAATCGAAATCTCTGGACAATTGAGGAAGGATGATCTGGAGCTTAAAGAAGAAGAACCGAGAAGAGGAAGTGGAGAAGAAGACCAATGAAGCTATTGTTCTAGGATGTTGTTGCACGAACAGAGCATGGAAGTGAGGAAGAGGAGTTGCAGCAGAACGAAGAAGGGAAGATGCAACTACTACAAAGATGAATAGAGGCTGCAGGTGGTGCGTGCTGGTGGAGAAATGAAGAGAGGAGCTGTAGAGTGTGAAAGAAGAAGAAAGGAGAACAAATAAAGGCTTTCTGCAATCTGGTGCTCTGGTTTGGGACAAACAACAAGACGATCTGGGTTGCTGGCCGAGAGATGTGGGCACCTGTTGTTGCAATTTGGGCATGATGTAGAAACTGAGCTACAGTGAACCACGAACAGAAGAAGAACTGCTCAAGTTGTTGTTGTCCCTACTGCCGAACGAAAAAAAAACTATGCAGGGAAGAGGAACAGAAAACAGGGGCAACGTGATGTGTGCTTGAATTTTGGGTTGTTGTTGTTGTGATGGAACTAATGAAAGAAGCACAAAACCGGGTTGTAGGGTATTGTGGACGGTGAACACAACTACAGATGTTGCTGGTTGGCGTTGTTGGGAAGAAATGAAGGAATTGCAACTGCTGGTTTGTAAATCATGGAACAGAGAAGCTGTGTTGGGAAGTTTGGTGCGTGGGAATTGGTTGATTTTTCTAGTCCGTGGTGTTGTTGGTTTTGGGTTGTGCGTTACTGAAGCTGCTGCCATGTTGTGTGTGTTTTGCTGTGTGGAATTGTGTTATGAAATGAACCCAGCTGCTACTGCAAGCTGGACAGGAAGAAGAAAATCGAGGTAGTTGTTGCTGAAAAGAAGAAGACGGTAACCAGGGGTGATGGCAAATTATAGGTGTGCAAATCTGGTCCATAAACTGCTAGTGCAAATTTTCAAGGAAAAAGATGAGCTGGAAAATCAAAGGAAACCAGCTGAAATTTTGAGTTTTGAACTCAAAATTGTGGGTTTGAAACGTGATAATAGAATAAGAAAGGAGAGATGGGAAACTAGAGGAATAAGATATTGACATTATGATGAAGTTTCAATTTTAATTTTGATCATGATTCATGAAGCGTGGTGTTGTTGGGATGAGTTTGGAAATTGGAAAAAACGATGAAGAATGTTTTGTGAGTAGGACTTGAATGTGATTGTGGTTGGTTTGTCAAGTGTTAGTTGTGATGCAAGATGTGGAGTGAATAGACAAAGCTGAGATGTGGGTTTGAATGCTAGCAGTGGTGTTTGATTAATGAACAAAGAGACGGAAAAAAAATGCAAATTTTAAAATTGAAGTTTTTTTAGTGCTTGACCATGGAATGAAAACAAAATCTAGCTGATTGTGGTGTTGTGACTCAAGCATTGCTCCAACAAGGGCTAATGATCAATACTTAAGAAATGTTCTCTTGAAGATTAATGTCGAACTTAGTGGCTTAAATTCTTTGTTGTCAGTCGAACAATCTTCTTCGAATCTCCTAATCTCCAAGATTCCAACCATCATTCTTGGAATGAATGTTTCATACGGTATCTTCTGGTCAATATGATCTACCTTTTATTACCATAGTAGTTAGCTCTAGATAATAACCATTGATTTCTCAGTATAGGGTATTTGTAAGTATATAGTTGTCCAAGATTGAAATGATAGAATCTCTATTCAAGCAAGTCTCAGACACAGAGGACGATGGCATCATCAGAGAGCTGCTTGTAGATTTTTATACTAGTTCGAGGAAGAGAAAGCTTGATCAAGTTGTGATTCTCAGATCTCCACATGTTAGAGTATCAAGGATCTCGAACGAAAGCAAGGTCGCCCTAAAGTTCAGCGAAACCAGGTGGGCGTGACTTCCTTGCTCATATATATTATATAGATTTAAAATTCAAAGCATTTGTTTGAATAGTTCTAAGTTATTAGAATCTTATTAGGAAATTCATTGAAATTGTTTGGTTTATTTGAATGATGTGTGATGTATGATGAATTATTTAGACTCATGCATAATCAGTTCATGACATGATTGAAAGTAAAGGTTTGCACTTAGATTCATGCAATTACGGCATGCATGAATAGGAAAATATACATTTAGATCCCATTGTTTACTTATGCACCTTATCATGTTAACTTGCATGCATAGTGGAACGATTTTGCTAGTACATTGTGTGATGCTTGATGTAATTGAGATTGTTTGTAAAACTAAAATAAGACAATGGTTTATTAAAAATTCACGTACCGGTGCGATCGACGAGCCACAAGGCAGATCGTAGGTATTCCCAACTGGAGCTGCCTGCGACACTCAATGTCTTTGGGAGACGGTATAATGTCGCAATAAGTACTCTCTTTTAGACTGTGATACTAATGACTTGACTGATTTTAGATGGTACCTGAGACTTTCTATGATTAGAGGAGATCACAGGGAATATCGAGAGGCATCTCAATCCTCTTCCGGTTTTAGACTACAACAAAAACAAATGAAGGTTTGAAATGCCTAATGTTTGAAAGTGTTTGTAATGTTTTGGATTGGGTCTGTATAATGCATGTGATGTGTAGGAAAGATCCCCTGGGCTTTCAAGCTCACTCTCATTTTATTTTTTAGGAACACCTGGACATAGCACACAACAGTCTATGTCAAAAGACTCGCACGTTCTATTGGACACTTCATGGGGAAGTCATCCAAGATAGATGACTTTAGAGGTTATATTTTGTTTATTTTACTGAACTGATTTACATGTACTTATTTTGGTTTTGGATTTCAATTGTTCATGTTATCAAATGATTTTGTATGTTTAACATTTACTGTAACACCCCAACCCCCGTATATTTAAACATTGGACACGATCACCATTCTCTTGACGGTGGACTAAACCAAACGGCGGGCCGGGCCGGTGTTACATTACAAGTAACACATACTTGACTTTCTTTCTATTTCGATTACTTCCTGCCTTGATTGTATTGAGTAGAACATAACTTAAACTTAAGAATTTAATAAGGTAATAATAAAAGAAATAACTGAAATTCATAAACTCAATTAAATAAAATTGAGTACATAATTTGATTAAAAAGAAATTATTACAGCGAAAGTCTAAAAACTTGGGCAACATGCCCTTACATAAAAATTAGAAACCTTTAAAAAAAAACCTAACTAATATTCATAGTCTTCATGTGATTCAATAACCTAAAATATAGAAGGAAGGGGTGAGCACATAACTCATTGGATCTTTCTAACATTTAATTCATTATTTCAATTCAAACAAACCAAGCATATCAAAAACTTTTGTACATTAGGCGACTCAAAAAATTTTTTGTTTATGGTTGACATTCGGACCGAAAGATGTTAATCTTTGTGTTCCACATCGTTGGGAGAGAGAATCACTCTTGGAAACTCAAACCCCATATCTATCAAGTGGGATCACTCTTGGAAACCCAGTTCAAATTCATCAAAGGTAAACCGGCAAGCCGGGTAGGGGGTGGAACACACACGATGACGTCTATCCCCGTGCCTATCATCGCGCCGATACGTGGATTGAATCATTATTTAATCTTTTCTTAGTAATAAAACATACAATATCGGATTAAACCATCGATGCAAGATATACAAAACATGAATCAATAAATATTTATTCATGGCAAAATTCATGTATAACATGCATCAATATTCTTAATTTCTAAACATGCATAATATGTATGTTCATGGCACATCAAATAAATAAAGCATGCATGTTAAAACATCCATTCAATCAATCATCTTCAAAACATCATCACACATGCAAGACTTATTCAAATTAAAATAAAGAAGTAGAAGTTAGAAGTCACTTCCACCTTAAATGCGTCTCTTCCGCACGCCTCTAAAATCCGGCAGAGTTCCGTTACTTCAAGGCTTTCAAACACTCAAGAATAGTTCAAGATCCCTCAATAACTAAGGGGATTGCCAAGAAGAAGGCTAGAGAGATTCAAGAGGGACTAGTATGCTCTCGAATTGGGATGAGATGAATTGTGAGCATGGGGGGGTGTTTATATAGAGTTCAAAAGGGTAGAAAATGGCAAGTTTGTGGTGTCATCTTGTAGGAAACTTGCTAATTCTTTATAATTTTGTGCCCCCCAAGCATAGGAGATTAGCAAGTGATTTTTTTTGAAATTTTTTGGGATTTTAGAAACCAATTTTCAAATTTTTGAAGTATTTTTTTATGGATTTTCGATTATTTAATTCGGAGCATCGGATCTAAATCGTCAGATCATCCTCGAGATTCCTCTCGCAATCAAGATCGGACAGATAGAACGTCGGCCGTTATATCTCCTCGATCGCAGCACTAGATTTGCGATTAAGATCAAGCGGGTGAGATCTTTAACGTCCGATCAACCTCGATCACAGTACTCGGTTCGCGATTGATGGAACGCGCTTTTCTGGGTCGTCGGATGATCATCGGATACTTTGTGTGGATCTTGATCGCGATCAACGAATCTTTTCCGGGCCATCAGGTTTTCCTCGAGACACGCACGTCGCAATAAGAGAAAACGAATTTGATATGGACCGTCAGATCAACCTCGAGCGCAGCACGCTCATGATCACGATCTTGCGCCTGTGATTTGGACCATTGGATTGAAACGATCGATCGTGAGTCGTTTGATCTTGGTGATTTGGTGCATCCGGGTGTTCGATAAGGTCTTGATCGTGGCTGTTGGATTCTGGATCGGATGGATTATATGTTTTTGGCCGTTGGATCATGTTTCTAATACCAAAATCACTATCCTAAGTTGTTATTATCCGAAATTTTGCCAATTAAACACTTCCTAATTGATAAAAAACTTGATTTTCTTGTATATTCCTTTATATTTTGATGATTTGCTAATATCTTTCCCTTTTTAATTATTTAATATTGCATTTATTTGATATTTTTCTATTTCCTTAATATTTTTAATGTCAGTAATTAAATAATCTATATTTTCCATTTTTATGTATTTTTATTTATTTTATATTTCATTTTCAGATAATAATTTATGTAATTATACAGTAATAATGCTTTATTTATTTTTAATAATTACATGTACACTACATTTTTATTTAATTATTTAAAATTTTCAATGTACATATTCCCATAATATGTAGTATTAACATTTATTATGTTAACACGCACCTTATTCATACACATATTAGCCAATATGTGCACTTTATTTCTATTTATTTCTTAAGCAACTCCTTAAATTTCATAATTAATTCTACTAAACCTTAATTTTCATTTAATTATCAAATTAAGGTCTTATTTGCTTAATTTTTATTATATCTCTAATATATTTTATTTTTCATGTGCCACCCCACAATTTGCACCCAAAATTTTATTAAAATCTTTGAAATTTATTTATTTATCTTATTGTATTTATTTGACAAAATTTTGTGGTACTACATTTACATTTGAAGTGATTCTGCTGTGAACAATATTATATGTTTAACATTTCTTGTTCTTGATATAAGTTTTTAACTAATTCTGCTGCGAAATCTTGTCACTTATGATCCATAATTTTCAATTTTCCTGTGAATATAGCGAAAAATTACTTTAATTTTTTGATTCATACTAAATGTATTATTAAGATATATCTCTAGGAATTAACTATCTAAGAATTTTAAAGGGAAGAAAAGGTTTTGATAGAAAGAAAATTTTTAGAAGCATTCCTATTTTTAACGAACGACGATCCACATGTGACAGGAGGTCCGATTGAAAATTGGGGTGTTACACATGGTGTCCATTTTGACCACTATTGTAGCAAGCACCTTCTCTTCGAGCCAACTACTTGTCTACTCCGTTATTGTTTTGTTGCCTTTTTGGTTGATTCTTGTACTGTTTTTTATGGTTTCCTTGGAACTCTCAGTCGTTGTTTGGCCTCTTATTTTTGTTCCTCACCTTCTGCTCGAAGTTGAGTTCTTGCTCTAAGATCAGTGCCTTTTCCATGACGTCCCTATAAGTTTTTAGGCCCATAGGCATTATAACTTTTCGGATCTTTATCTTAAGACCCTTTGCAAAATTGGTTGGCCTTCATCTTCTCTTCCTTAATCAACTAAGGTGAAAATTTGGCTAATTTAGTAAATTTGATCTCATATCTAGCTACTGTTATGTCCTTTTGGGTTAACATGACGAAATCGGCCTGCATCTTCCTTAGGGTAGCTTCTGGGAAGAACTTCTCATAGAACACTTCTTTGAAGTCTTCCCAACTCATCTACTTGATGTCAATGTTCAGGTTTGCCTTCAACATCTGTCACCAACTCCTAGCCGGTTGTAACATCCGATCCTCAATCAAACCTCCCGTTACATATTATGGGTCGTCACCTGTTGAGAATTGAAATGCTACTAAATATCCTTCTTTGTTATTTAATTTGAAAACATATTTTTATTTAATAAATAGTCAAATTGTATTCTGTGTTAATCATCGAATTATCAAAGCAAACTAAGCAAAGCTTAAATCGAAAATTTAAAATCACGTAGCGGAATAAATTTTTCTCAAAATTTGCCTAAATTGATTTCATCATATTAAAATAGTTCAAGTCATACAATCAAAACATTTATTTACAAGTAAACTGTAAAGCAAAATAATGTAAATACATACTCAGTCTGTTCGGATTTCAACAAAAGAAAACTTGAGTCCAAAATGTATCGACTTTTATTCTAGTTAGACAAATTGGTTTTTAGTCACCTATGCTCCGCTCCTTTGAAAACTTGTAAAATAAAGGTTGGGTGAGCTCGAAAGCCCAGTGGATCATTCCTACACATCACACACATTATACAATTCAAAACTCAAAACATTTCAAACACAAATACACATTAGGCATTTCAAATATTCATTTGGTTTTGGTTATAATCTAAGACCGGAAGAGTGTTGAGATGACTCTCGGTATTCTCTGTGATCCAATCTAATCATAGCAGGTTTCAATGCCATCTACAATCAGTCAACCCTCAATATCACAGTCTAAGAGAGAGTACTTCCTACAGCCTCATACTAACTCCCAAAGACTTCTAGCTGTCGTAGGCAGCTAAAGGTTGACCTATGATCTGCCTTACAACACATCGATCTCAACCAGTGACATATAGGAAATGCCACCTCGATCCACCTTGGGCTTATCAATCGCATCGGTATGTAGATTCTTAATAATTGTTTAATCTTATTTTAGTTTGCAAGCAATGTCAATCACACTAAACTAACACACAAATAATATCAAATCAAATAAATAATTTTTGTCGATATTATAATAGATGAAATGAGTGAATGATAGAATGTTCTAATGCAATTCTTACAATTGCGTGCAAGAAAATAAATAACAATTCATAATGTTATCATCAAAACACACCAATCAAGTCAAACAAGTTCATTAATATATTTTTAAATATTCTAAAACTATTAAATCAAAATGTTTTGAATTTAAAATTCGTATAACACGGATGAGTAAAGAAATCCCCCCACCTAGATTTTTAGATTTTCTTCTTTTCTATTCGTCGCTAATGTTCGTTCTAAGAATATCAATCTACAATAAAAAATCATTATCATAATTATTTTTAAATTTTTATTTTCTCTTCTCAATTTAAATAAAATAAATTCCTAACTAAAAAGATATGTAGTAATTTTTTATGGCTTTTTATTTATTTTTTTAATAATCAAAATTATTCTAACATTCACATTCATGTATTAATTTAAATTCAAATAAATGTTATTCGATCTTTTAGTCTCCATAATTTAAATAATTTATTCATATCTTAAATAAATTAATTACGAACACAATAAGACTTCTAAATAACCTAAGTTTAGTTTCAGTGTTTAAATTTTCATTTATTTCCTATAATAGATTCAAAGCTTTCAGAAATTTATTTTTTCATGTTTTTAACTAATTAAAATAATTAAATTTTAAACTTCTATTTTTTTGTTGTTCATCTACTTTATAAAAATTGTCCCTAATTAATTTAAGATTTTATCAGTGGAATCTTTTAATTTGGATTTCTAAAAAAATATTAGACTTCCTTCCGAATTTTCTAAACATTAAAATAAGTTAATTTATTTTAATAATTTATTCTAAACTAATTTTAATTCAAGTTTACAAAAATAAATAAATAAATAACTAAAATATTTTATAGTACCATTTCGAATTTGGTTCCTCGTTAAGAAATTTCTAAAATAATATTCAACTTTCTGAAATTCTTTGCTAATTCGTTATTGGCGAGCTAGGGGTCGATGCTCAGTTGCTTCGTGCCTTAATATTTTTGGATCACATCCACCCTTCCAATTTGTTTTGTGCCAACACCACCTCAAATCGAACCAGCACGTTGTTATTCTTCTTCCTTAATATCACTCTTCACGGTCAAGGATTTCAGCTGCACAACAAAGTAAATTTTGGTCTTCTTCTTAACAGTTCAACAATCCAATTTCAGTGTTTAGTTTGCTTTCCAACAAGATCAAATACATTCAACAAGCATCAAACCCGTTCAACAAACATCAAACACACTCAATTTAATTTCCAGCAACATAATCAAACTCTAATCACGTCCAACAAGCTTAATCCAATCTATCCCCTTCTTTGTTCTTCATCTAATCAAACTAGAAAGCTTTAAAATCAAAACACGCATCAATGATTCAACCCAAAACGATGCACCAATCCAACTTCCACCCAGAAATTTGAACCCAGGAAATTAAGCACTATCTCCTTTGTTTTTAACAACCCAAAAACCAAAATATGGAGGATTTTTTTGCAGTCGTTTTCTTCTTCTATCTTTGCTGAATGCAAAATCCCAAAACAAAACCCAGATTTTCGAACCAAAAATTTAGATTTTAGACGAGATCACGAACCAGAAATTTACCCAACAAAATTTCTTCTATTTTGCAACTACTAACTAGTGAAGAAAAACCAACAATCAGTCGTTGCTTCTTCTATTTTCTGCTAAATGGCCAATCCAAGACAAGAAAACCCAGATTTTCTAATCACAAGATTGAGATCTGGTTTCCTCTGTTTTATGATTCACGAACTAGAATTTTTTCCAACGAAATCTAGTTTTCTGCTTCCTCTCCTTCGATTTCACGGACACCCAAAACCCAAAAATCAATCCCATGTCAGATTTTCTTCTTCTTCGGTTCTTTAGCTTCAAAGTCCCACAAATCCCAATGTTGCTTCATTTATCCAGATTGTTCGACCATCTCATCGCCCAAATCATCGTCTTTCAACTTCCAGATTTCCCCTCTCACGGATGAACCAAAAACTTCTGGTTCGTCCTTCAGATTTCCCTTTTTTTTTTTCCAATCGGTTGCTCAACCAATTCTAAACGCAGATTTTTCTATTTTATTTATATCTATTTTATTCTGTTCCTTTTTTTTTCATTATCATTCCAATCAGCAATTAAATTTTATTTCCCAATTAATAATTTCGTCAAATAAGAAATGATTCAACATTAAATTTCATTCTCGCACAAATGTTGAATATTTATTTATTTTATGTTATTATGTATATATTTTTGATTAATTTCTAATTTCAAAAAATTTTGTTTTTGACATTATTTTATACTTTAAAATATATGTTTTTGACATACATGCATTACAAAAATTGGGGTTGTTACACTGGTCCCTTAAATTGATGGGTAGCCAGTGCAACTCTACAGGGACTTGTTGCCCTTAACACACCAGATGCTCATCAAGCTCCTCGTACCAATATTCAACTGTCATGCTGTTAGATACGCCATCAAACTATGAAGGGTAGAGTTTTTATAACTCCATCAGCATTTTCCTCTACAACTTATCCTCAATATCTTCTTGTGCTCTCTAACGGACTGGAACCTTTGGCATGAGCGTCGACTACTCTACCAGAATCTACACCTTGGGTGTGGCCTGTACCTGTGGCTCTGGTGTAGCCTGTGGTTGTATTAGTGGCAATAGCAATACCATCATAATCTATTTTATGACCCTCTTGGTGATCTCTGTCCAAAACTCAGGAGTCAATGTAGCCCCCACCTAAGCCTCTGTTTGATTAGTCTGTGCCCCTTGCCCCTGTGGTTCAGTCTCATCAGATGTGGCAGCTCTAACAGCTTGTCTCTTAGATATTCCATTATCATGTAATCATTTGAAACATTCACATGTATATACTTAGAGCATTCATTTCCAACGTACTAACATGACTCTAGGTTTATGTCTATGTTCTCGCTCATTTAGTGGCCTAATAGTTTTTGTTTCCAAGTCCTCTAATGTTTTTGGGTATAGGATTTGGGTTCAACACATTCAAAAATCATGATATGCATATTTCAAAACCTTTATACAAGTAGGCATGCAACCAAATAATCTAGCATACAATCATACAATTTCACACTAGTATAGAGAAATTCTTAAGCTTTCATTCATGCCACTGAGTTTGAACGTCCCATACTATCCTCACCTGATGATATAAACTTCTACCCAAGAATCTCACTACACCCACACAATTTTGCAAATGTCTCGATGTTTAAGGTTTCTCAAGCTCCACTATACTTGACCGTCCCATACCAACCAAGCATAAGGAAACTAGTTCTCCCAAAGCCACTGATCATTCATCACACATGGCCCGTCGATCTTCGAGTCTAGGATTCCTCCATATCTCTGAATTCTTACGCGTCCCATACCATGCTGAAAGCAACAATACAAGATCCTCTTGATCTCGAGTCTTGACCAAACAAGTGTTTTGTTATCGCATATTTTCAGTCTCTAGCCTATGCCCTAAAGCTTTATTCATGATCCACTATGTTATCTTGACAACACCCTGGTCCCCATCTAGGGTCTCATCCTAGACCTAAATATCCAACATCTTCATTGCACAGTTCCTCCATCGGAATGGAGTACATAGTCTATACCTTAGACTTTAGCCTCGTACTCCATAGCACAGGCTTGACTTCTTGCACTATGTCTATTAGCTAAGATCTGATGCAACTTTTGGTCTTAGACCCAACACTCTTTACTCATGTCTACCATCTAAGCCTCAAACTCCTCATCTAAGTCAACTTTGTCTAAGTCTAGACATTCTGACCTGTAATTCTATGAACTGAACTCTGATGCCACCCTTGGGTGTTAGTCTTATATTATTTCTAATGAGCTACTAACTGAGCTCTTGACTCTCTACATGAGTCACTTCTTGTCTAACTCTAGACACTTTTCCCAATAGTTCTACTAACTGAGCTCTAATACTAACTTTGTAACACCTCAACCTCGAAATCTGTCACCACACTACTGACTAAGTAAGTGTCCTAAGACTGGAGACATAGTCACAATAAAATAAGCAATTACTCCTACATCGCATGCAGTTATTCCTTCTTCCATTATTCGGGCACCAGGACATTACTTATGTTCTTTCTCACACACCATCCCACAAATAATATATTTGTATCAGAGAATGGAAACATAACAATATACAACATGCATGATCAGATGATAGGGATGATTGCAATAACTAAACAATATCATGAGTTAATCCCATGAATAATAAGAGATTGGCCCCATGGCCTAAATTCAAATGAATAAACCAAACATAAATCAAATGTAGGTCCATGCCCTACAAACTAAAGTAGTAAAAGGGCTCCTACTCCTATGCCTCCTCAAAAGATAGGTATGTCAAACCACAAAATTATCTTCTTGCACTTGTTAGCACACAAGGGTCTTCAATGATTTCCTACAAAATGAATTAGTGGGGGTCAACTCAGGAGCCCAATAGATCATATACAACACATCTCAAAGATTATTAAAGTTTCAAACATAAAACATGCAAACACTTATAAATCATTAGACGTTTCAAACACTTCAATTATTTAGGTTGACATTAAGACCGAAAGGGATCTCCTCAGTATTCCCTTGTGCCCAAACTCTTGGAAGTAATGCCTTGAAGGCCAATTCCTCATCATGACACAACCTTAGGAGTGAGATCTCACTCAATCTTCAATCCCGTTTTACTACTGCTATAGTAGCATCGACACCTGCCTAGGGTGGGGAAATACCCACAATGATATCAAACTACTGCCACAATATCTGTATCACCACCCCAAAATGTGGTTAGACTCTTAATTATTTTCAGTTAGTGACCACGAGCATGCATATTAGTTTCACTATCATAACTCATGTATACATAGGACATGTTGATAATTTCTCATGCATCAGGACACATGGAATCATGCTAGTCAACAAACAACATCAATGGCTTATTCTTGAGATAGTATTGAATAACAGAAAATCACATGCCATGCTATCAAAGTATCATGGGCAGGCAATCATACAACGAAGTGTCATTACATTCCTAGTATGCTTCTAAGATCACAACACAGTAAACACACAGTTATGTATTATATTTGAAACTAAAATAATATTAAAGAGAGTGGATAATCGTCTCCACCTGTTACTTTGCTCTGCTTGTTCTTACTCTTGTCTTGATGGTTTGGAGTCCCCAACCTAAGATCCAACACCAATGTCCTTAGGAGTTTGAAGTATTCATGCTGTTCTTAAATTACACTGGAATGATCTTCTACTCTATATGGTGTATGTGTGCGTAAAGAAGTCATTTCAATCATGTTTCATCTTGGTTTTCCTTTGTGTATAGCGATAGGAAGGGTAGGTATCACGGTGATCATGGTCTATGCATGAAAACACAAAAATGTAGTCATGTTCACATTACCGCGGTAACGTGTGAGGGTTAATCACACTATCGCAGTAGTCTGCATTCTGGGTGTGTTTTTCATACTGCAGTAGTTCTAAGAATTACTAAAGTAATGCGTGAGAGGTTTCCCATGAACAGTGCACTACCGCAATTATTATTGCGATAGTTATGTGATTTTTAGAAAATTGCACTTCGTTCATTCATATGTTTATCATTTCCTCTCATGCATGGGCTCTAATGCACTGAATTTAAGACCCAAAAGCATATATTTCATTGGATAAAATGGTTTTATACCTTGTTGTTATCTGTTGCTCCTCTCGTTGACTTTGAAAGAGAGTCTCCAACATTTTCTGTGTACTGTTACATCAAACCGACGAGTATGCCTTTAAAAAACACTAGACAGTAATAGAACATACGTATTCAGTGTATTCAATGCAGGTAAAATGCCTTACCTTGTTCATTTTACATTTCTGCAACTCATCACAGTCCAAATGCCTAGCAAATTATGTAGTTCCTCTTTTGTTGATGCTTGTAGTCAGTAATAAGAGTGTGTAGCGGATCAAAACCAATCTAGGATGCCTAAGGGAGGGGGAGAAAGTCGTTTGGTGGTTGTTTTCAGTTCGTCAATGGCAAAGTGCAACTATTGAGTAAAATAACGCATTTTAGAGTTTTTTGCATGCATTATACATATATAGTTACGCGTTACTGCGATAACCAAAACCCTAATTTTTTTTGGGTTTTAGTCACACTCCGCGGTAACTAGTAGATGGTTACTAAGCAAAATTTCGTGTTTCTGCTCCAATTCACCGATCCTTTCGCACATTGACTTATACGTCATATGTACTAGAATTTCATAGGTTTTCCAAGGCTTATTGTACATGAAATGTTTTTTATTAAATTTATCAAAACTCTATAAAATTTTTGGGGTATTACAACCCATTACATGTTTCTTGGCATATACAAGAAAAAGGATGCACAAAGCATAGATTTTGATATTTAAGTAATAATTCTAATCACTTAATTATTTATAGATCTTACAGTGTGTACTATAAAGAATTTGTTGGTTAGGATTTAATGTCTGAACCATACATGGTTGCAAATGAAATGAAACATCATCCATGTATTGGATTGTTTACTCACTATTTGGTAATTTATGTAATAATACAATGTTATCACACATGTTATAAAAAAAAAACCCCAAAACCAAGCCTTAGTTTATGGTCTTGGCTAGACAAGGTCAAAACTGAACAATGATGTAATATCCTAAATTCTTTGTACCTTTATCATTTATTCAGTGAAATTTGGGTGCAAAATGAAACCAGACTCATTTCAAAGCTAAATTTGGTAGGTTCCAAAACTCTCATTTAGTGTCCTTAGGGACCCAAAACAACTTGAAATGAAGTAAGATGACATAAACCAATTAAGGGGATAACATATCCAAAAATTTGAACAATTGGTTAAGGTTCGGGTTTTCATTTGCCAAAACGACCTTCAAGGGGTCCAAATTAGAAAGAATTGTCATTTAGGGTACTTTGGGGGGATCGAAATGACTCGAAACAAAATGGAATGGCATGAACTAACAAAATGAATGAAATATCCAAAAATCAGAACAATTGGCCAAGATTTGAATTTTCATTTGCCTAGTGACCTTAGTAGGTCTTAAATAAGGAAAGTTTTTGAAGGAAAATCATCTAGAATCAAACCATATCTTAAATTAGATTCATGTGATTTCAAAACTGTAGGATATAAATCATAATTTCATGTAAATAAGGAGATATTAATTTTTATTTGATTTTTGTGAACCCATGAAGTCATGGCCACCCCTACTTGATTGTGTATACCCACACCCACTTAAGCCAAAATTGGCCCAACCACGTACATGTGTATGCGCATACATGTGAGTAACCCTATTTAGATAGTTTCTTGGAACCAAGATGAGCATCTTTGACTAGTATATGGTGTCCCCTCAAATTTGATATTGTACACCCATATTTGATGTCCAAGAAATAAGAAAATGGAAAAGTATTCTTGTGTGTTTGAGTGATAAGCAAGCATGGAAACCAAAAAGGAAAGTTGCCATGAGTACATAGGGGATGTCCCATTTGAATTAGAATATGATTTAAACCTCTTTTTTGTTCATACACAGTTACAAAACAAGATTGTATTCATATCTTTTGAATTAGAAAGCCATAGTGGTCCCACTTGCCAACCATGAGCACACTTGCCCTCTTTATGCAAACCATCTCCTCTATGTATGAAAACTTGCCCAAATTTTTGTGAGCTGCCCAAGGCTGCCCCAAGACGTCCCATATGCTCCCATTAATATCTATATAAACCCCCCTTGCTCACTTTCATCTCATCCCAAAGCAAAGAGTTGACACTTCCCTCTTTGTTTGTTCTTGCCCTCTTCTTGGCGCCTCTTCTCACCCTCTTTTCTCTCTTGTATAGGAAGTTCTTATTTCAATATTTTAGAGAGTTGTTGAAGTAGTCTTGTTGGTGGTTTAAACTTCTGAAAGTGGTTGATAAGGCAAAACCTCTGCCAGATTTAACAAAAACTCAGATTAAGGTGGAGGGGATTTCTTAAAGCTCCACTTCGCTATTTTAAATTTCTAGCATGTTCATGCTTGTTTAAATTGTAATTTTTAGTATGTCTTATTTTAGTTTTAGCATGTTTAATTATATTTTAATTTTAGTTAGCATATTTTTATGTTTTAATCACTCATGAAAACATGCTATGCTTAGAATCCATGTTTAGGATTTAATTCAATGTTTCAAGCATGCGATGCAATGTTTTCATGCTTTCTTGGTTGTTTAAAATTCTAATATTTACATTTTGAATTTCTTTTATAATTATATGATTCTTAAATATAAGAAATTGAAGATAAGAACCATATACTATTATAGTGACCCGTATGGGTGCTATGGGTGTTCTTAACACATGCGTGGAGTGTGTGGTTGTGGGGCGCAACTAAGGGATACTTGGTATGTAGCATCCAATGGAAAGTAACAAAAAAAATTTCTTTCTACCCTAAAGAGGGGTATCTAAATTAAGAACATCAAAGGAGTAGAACCCCTTTCAGTCTTAACGTCAACTACAACCAAAAAGTTGCTTGAATCACTTAATGCATGAAAGTGTTTGAATTTGGATGTGCTATTGATTTGAAAAAGTAACTTAGTTGTTTAATGAATGATCCACTAGGCTATGTGTTCACCCCTTCCTTTTATTTTTCAGGAAATTGACTTGAATCATGAAGGCCATGGATATTAGATTATTTCT
>JAJIYU010002972.1:0-28172 GCA_030144865.1 Tinospora cordifolia | reverse complement strand
AAAATAGAATATAAATTAGAGCATTACAATTTAGAACGAGGAATCACACAAACTTAGGAAACAAATTTAGAAAGTTAACGGAAATAGAAATATTCTTGCAAGCAATGATTGAATCAGAGATCTGAAATTGGAAACATTGAAATACAATCTGATTTTTTATCATTATTCATTTCATCTCTGCAAGAAAGTAGTTCATTTATATTTTCTGTATATTTTTGGTATATTTTTTATATATTATTTGTATATTTATTGTATATTTGATATATACAGTCTATTTTCTCTAATCATTATTCAACATCTATGCAGGAAAGTAGTTTGTATATATTTTTGATATGTTTTCTATATATTATTTGTATATTTCTTGCATATTTGGTATATACAATATGTTTTCTTGATCATTATTCAACATCTTTGCAGAAAGGTAGTTTGTGTATATTTCTATATATTTTTGATATATTTTCTGTATATTTTTGCATATTTTCTATATATTTGGTATATAAAGTTTGTTTTCTTGATCATTATGCAACTCATATCTATATTGTATGTATAAATTTTGTATATTTCAGTATATATATGTAATTGTTTTACATAAAAAACTGTAGAACAACCCAATTTTATAAACTTATTGACTGCTTAATACAAATAGAATACATCAGTTTCAAAAATAAAAAAATAAAAAAAATGTACAATTAACATATCATATCATATTTCTATCTTGGTTGAAAAAATGTCCAAGAATATATACATTCGTATCTTTGGAAATAGAAAAACATCATTTGGTTTGAAAAAATGTCCAATAATGCACCGTTGCTAGTTTTCCAGTGTTGCAACCTTGTTCGTGCATCTTCTTCCTCCTTGTTGTTTGCGCAAGCTGCCGCTCACCCCTCACGCTGCTCGTCGTTTCGCAGCTGGTTGTCGTCGCTCCTTTCTTCTAATTTTTTATTTGTTTTTTGGCCATCTACCGATTCGTTGTTTGTCCTACTCGTTTTGCATAGACCACGATTGGCAGAGATGAAAAGCCAATTTACAAACACACACACAAAAAATCGAGAAAGAGAAATGGGCATAATTACAATCACAGGAGGTCAAGAAAGAGATATTAGGGCACAATCGCAAGAGTACCGTTTTGCTAGATTTGAATGAATATGGTAAGTAATTATTCAAATATAAGGTATATTATTACGTGCCTTATTTAAAACATGATATTTTTATGAATAAAACAATAACGTTGATAATATTGAAAATTAGAAAGTTCCCATACATATTTTTAAAATAACATTATATTATGTAATTTTCTCTATTAGAAAATTCCCATAATATTGAAATAAGAGGCCTTGTATTATATTTGGCCTTCATTGTTCTTAGGCCCAGTTCACGTGCGTGGTTGGGTCTTTATTGCTGAATTCGAGCAGGTTCCTATGTTGCCAGCCCATCTTTATTTTCAGGATTTGAAACACCGTCTCCAAGGTACCAAACATATAGCAGCACTCTCATTAACTTCTTAGTTACCCACCCTCCCAATTCTAAGATGAACGGGGTACCGAACAACATTCTCGCCACCATTACCAATTTGATCTCTATCACCACCCCATGCCCTCTCAAATTCCTTCACAACATCGTCGCTCAGAAGGTCAACACCTTCACTCAGCGCCGTCTGATACGCAGACCACGATCTTATGTACGTAAAGAACATATCTAAATTCATCAACTTCTCGGCAACAAACTCGAAGGGACCAGTGCTCTCTGTTCCCTCCACAGGAAGGAAGGGGAAATCGATGCTCCTGTATCTATCGTCCACCTTCTTCCTCGCAATGTCCCAATACGGTGCAGACCTTTTGTATAGTCGTCCATAAATGAGGTCGACAGCTTCGTTCACGCTTGGCTCCGTGTAGCACCAAATAGCGACCACGCCATGGGGCTTTCGTAGAAGCAACTTTACTTGATCGAAGAAAGAAGCAGGGTCGAACCAGTGAAAGGCTTGCGCGACGGTCACAAGGTCCACTGTGTCGTGTGTTGCTACGGTTCGCTCTAGTTCGGACAAAGACACGGTTGGTGGAGTTTGGATGAAGCGTATGTTGGGATGCTCGGGTGCAAAAGCCAGTTGCTGGGCACTTACGTCGGTTGCCACTACGTTCTTGAAGATCCCAGCGAGCTGATCAACAACAATAACAAGTACTAGTGATTATGTAATGAGCACGAGATCTCAAATTCTCAATTTATGTTATTCGACGAACTTTAACATACACATATTTCTAGTATACATTGGAGAGAGAGAGAAGGGAAACTTACAGACAATGCGGCTTGGCCACTTCCGGTGCCCACGTCCCAAGCAAGATGGTGAGTTGGAGTTTTGGAGGCAATGAATTCGAACAGATCTGAAGGGTAAGAGGGTCGACTCTCGGAGTACAGGTTCGCTTGCTTATTGAACAGATTCGCCATTACTTACTAATTGAGCTATATCGATCGTCTCCTCCTTAATTCCACTCTTTTCTTTTCTTTTTTTTTATCTGTTTCTCCTTCCCTTCAATTTATGGATGCATGTACAAGGACCCAGAAGCTCTTAAATATCTAGTGAGCAAATTTGGACGTCACGGAACAGCTCTGCAGAGGCAAGAGGACAGTATTGAAAAGCACGAGATCGAACCTCCCCGGCTTGAAACCTTTTCCAAGGACAAACACCTTTATTCTTCAACATTTCAACTTGCTGAATTTGTACGTGTGTTGTTTTGATTGCTTCGACGCTTCCTGGCATGATCTTCTTGACCTTTTCAAAGTTCTTGGCCACCAAGTTCCGTGGAAAGAGTAATCTCTCTCTCTCTCTCTCTCTCTCTCTCTCTCTCTGCGCAGACGTCGGGGGTGACGATGAGTCGCATAAGCCAAGAGCTTCCGGGGAAATAAGACCGTTGACGCCTTCGGCTTGCTTTCGCCCAAATACCAAATTTATCTCATTTAGGTTCTGACTGATAAGTATCTACCGTAACGAACCCAACAACTTTCAGTCTCTTCTGACGACTTGATGGCCGGGTTAGATTATAATTTTTTTTAATTACAAAATTTTATAATAAATTTATAAATTTTAAATAATATTTTATAAAGTTATTTTTAAATTGAAGTATTTAGTGTTATAAAATAATTATTTAATTAATTTGTTTACGTAATTAGCACAGAAAATTTACACTTATTTAATCATAATATGTATCTATAATAAAAATATTAATGGAGTAATCATTTATTTTTAAGTTACTAATTCGACTTAATTTAAGTTAATTCGAATGACAAGTCATGATCCAGCCTAAATAAAATTAGATTATAAAATATTTTTAATTGTAAACTGACTCATTTTACTATATAAATACTAAATACAACCCAATTTAATCCAAAAAAAAAAGAAAAATGACTACACTAGGATATGAATGAAATATCAGAGCATGATGGGAAATCTGTATGAAACTCGTGGTCTTTGAGAGGTGCAGATGCCTCAAAAATCCCAGTGGTCTGCCACCCTGTGGACTTCTTTTGTTCTCCAAAAAGCCTGGTAAGTCTAAAGTTGTGAATCCATACATATCCATTTACTCCATTAGCTATAGCCACATGTTTGAACAAGTGAGCAAGATGTGTACAAAATACATATCAGAAAATCTTATAAAGAAGAAGGATAGAGGGCTAAGGTTGTAAAAAAAAAAAAAAAAATTAAAGAGTCCACGTACCATGAAATAGCATTTTATCCTTAAGCAAGAGACATAAAAGGTCCAACTGAAATCCTGCTGCCTACTTTTATTAGAGGAGAAAAGGCTTCCATTTATTTAAATGGGAAAGAATTGCAACTCCCGACTTTGAACGAAGGGTAGCCAACATTTATAAAAATATTTATATTAACTAGCACTAAGGAGGAATAATTTTACACATAAGTAGCATGGAACTTTCATGGGAAAGAACAGACTCCTTTCTAAAACTGCAAAATGGACAATTCTTAATTATAATTTAGCACCTTGGATAACTTGGGTTAGCTGTTGCCGTAGAATCCTTCTCATAACCTTATTTGAAGCTGTCCTTGGAAGAGAAGAAAGTGGCACAACATGTGAAACCTGTAAGAAGTTTTTTCAAGTGAGCTAATGATAAGTGATTCTTTTAACAATTTTAGAATGATGCAAGTTCTATTGCACCAAAACCCGGTACCTTGAACAGAGGATTCAACTTCTTTTGCAATGAGGAATTGAATGACATCTTTAATTGATCCAACTTTGGCACAGAGGTACTCGAATCCTTAAAAACTACTACAATAGCTAACTGTTCAGGCCCACCTCCCAAAGGTGGCACCCCAATGGCTGCCGTTTCAAGAATTGTGTCATCAATTCCATTGCATATCCGCTCAATCTCTACGGAGCTTACCTGTAGGAAATTTTCAAAAAAAGCAAAAAAAAAAAAAAACAAACAAACAAAGATCATTCTTCTGGCAGTTCTTGCAAGCACATACAAGAACAGATGAAACTGCATACCTTTATACCACCAAGATTCATTGTGTCGTCTGCACGCCCATGAGCACGATAATACCCTCGAGAAGTGCGTTCAAATTCATCCCCATGTCTCCGGAGAACCTGAATGTGAAAATAAATAAATAAATAAAAAGTCACAAATCTATAAGTAGAGAAGATCAACATAGCGAAGCAATATGCCACCTTACCTTTCCATTCCAAAGTGGCATGCCCCTGAAATAGACATCATAATGGTCAGCATTTAGTAATGTATTTGAAGCTCCAAACATAGTTGGAGCAAGGGCCAGCTCACCAATTCCTGGAGCATCCTGTGGCTGACAACAGAATACAGACCATAGTTACAAACTTACAATTAGTAACTTATGAAACCACTATTGGCTAAGTTGAAATCCCAAGGTTTCAATATATATTCTCTTAATACGATCACTTGTATACTTGATTCTAATTTCAGTTCTAGTTTAGTTTTTTGACAATCTTCTAAACTTGTATACTTGATTAATAGTTCAGTTTTTAAACATGTGAACATATAACATATTTTCTGGATTTGATCACTTGTATACTTGCACTCTGTGGCTGACAACGGAGGTGCTGCTGACTGTAACGCAGATTTGTAGACAGCAAAACCATAGCAGAACTTCATGCACCAGGCTACCATCTTAACCAAATAGACAGGTTCTACATGATAGATTCAAACATGGAATAGCCAAATTGTAATTTAAATAAACAAAAAAACAAAAAATTCTTCAAAAAAGTGCAAATCAGTCAAAAATCATTTTGAGTCACAATTAGTAGAAACATCTCATTGCAATGTGGCACTTCAAAGGAAAAGAACGTAATAGAGTAAACTAATTTTCAACCAAACTAAGAGAACATATAACAGTTACTTCCTTAAGAGTACAACTTGAAATATATCTAGAAGGTTCTGGCTTATAACTAAGGAAAATGGTAAATATGATGCAATCAGCATGCCATGCATAGCAGACATACAACATTACCACTGAGTTTACATTTTGATTTAGATGATACAGAAAAGGGAGGAATGCTCACAATAGGATTTCCATCGCTGCCAAGAATTAAAAGGGTGCAGCCCATAGCAGGTGTACTGAAAGCAGACAATGTTTGAGCCTGCAAAAATGATCCCGAAACAAAACCACCGCCAATCTCTGTACCACCACAATACTCAATAACAGGCTTGTAATTGGCTCTCCCCATCAACCATAGGTATTCATCAGTGTTTGATGCCTCACCAGTAGAACTGAAACACCTGCAGCATTTGAATTGAATGAATAAAAGCATGAATCAGTTACCTTATGCAACAATTTCCATCCCCATTTATTCTGATCAAGGCATGCACACACATAAAGACAAGCAGGATCATTTTATGCGACTGTTTTTTTCTTTTCTCAAATTGGACATGATATTTATGGAACAAAAAAAAAGGTAAGATTCATGACGTATTACTTGCAAGAGACACATCAACATAAGATAATCCTCACAGGAAATGTATACAAATACATGCATCATCCACTCAATGATTTTACTAGGCAAAACAATATTGAATGAAATTACCGAAAGAGCCTGACTCACCTAATTGCAGACCAATCATATCCATCTGTGCAATTTGAATTTTTCCATGTCCTAACAATACTTGGTACCACACCAAGCATTGTTACTTTAGCATCCTAAGCATGTTCAAGAGGATGCGAAAAATTCAATCAATTACAAACTAGAAATTAAAAAAAAAAAAAAACCACTCCAGAACTAACACACCAAATAATTTCCAAATGACTATAAATCAATAGATGATAATACATGATTTCAGTGCCTAGCTTAAAATATGCATCATGGAAATGACAAGATCATATTTAAACAGAATTGAGCATTCATACAAGATGCCATGCCCTTAATATATTACATCTTATATAATGCACTTAGGAAATTTTTGTGCTTAATATTCAGGCCCATATATACCTTAACTCTCAGAATCAAAAAATAAACAAACATAAAATATAAAAATGCATAAATAAAACTTGGAAGTTCAAATTAAAACACTATACAATCCTAAGACCTGTAAGATGTGGAAGAAACTTCCAACTTAGCCCGATATTCAGATATATCCCCATCAGCTGCAACAGAAACCATATTCTGGGTCGATTATAAGCTAGGTATTGAACAACCTTCATCTAAAATTATGTATATCATATTCATGCAAAGGTTGTTATACACAAATTTTGACTGATTACAGTGAGACAGCGAAAATCAAGTTCGCATATGTATCGCAACCCAATAGAAATTCCACATCATACTTTCCATTGTGCAAGGATAAATGTATTTACTTTGTTGAAATCTTGAACTCATTTTCAAATGAATAAGAAATTGAGCCCAAAGACCTAACTGATCATGAGAAAAGTAGCTTTGAAGAAAGTGGATTATCCAACATTACAAGATGAAGAAAGCTCAAGTGCATTTGTATGCTCCCCAGCTTGTGACCATTAATAGGTTTAAGGACACCTCACTTTTGAACATTCAAATAGGTGGGTAAGCACCACTTTCAGGAAGGTATCAGACCCAATCCAAACACATTAATCCCCTCACCCCCATGGCAAGGCAATGATAGGAGTTGAACTTGTCTAAATTGTTTTTTTTTTTTTTTTGAAACAGAAACTCAGAATATATTAATATAGAATAAAAACTTACAAACTGCTGAAAATCTGGATGAGATATCCAGTGTAGTAACAAAACCATATAAAAAGACTACAAGGATTGTAATATATTCCCCCAATTACATAACCATTCCCCAAAAGAGTACTTTAGTCCCAATTTACTACTAGAAATCCATGTTGCGAAAAGGTTTTTCGACTGTTCCCAAAGCAGTCTACCAGATTTCTGTGTATCCCTAAACAATCTTGCACTTCTCTCTTCCCATATTGTACACCAAGTGGCTGCTACCATCACTTTCCAATAAGGTCTAACACCCTTCAATTCCCCTTGCTGGAATGCTGAATAAAGACTGCGGATCAGGACTGGTAAAAGCTGGGTGTAGTTGTTCCCACTGTTGCCACATAGCCTTGCTCATGTTGTAGTCCACCAGCAGATGATGTGATGTTTCCCCATGGCCCCGGCAGAGTATACATATATTCGGCTGTAGGTTAAGATTGGGACTTCTTTTCTGTAAGTTTTCAGTTGTCTTTAACTTCTTCAGATGGATAAGCCACATGAGTATACTCGTCTTCATAGGCACTTTTGCTTTCCAAATGAACTCCATGGCAGATTGATCCACCACCGTCTGCACACCCCTATTCAACTTTTCCATGAAAGACCTTACTGTAAACTTTCTGCTTTGATCTTGGGTCCAACATGGTTTATCTTCTACATTGCTTCTGTTATGCTGGAAGTTATTCAGGGTTCGGAGCAAATCCCCCAATTCCTGCATTGTATTATCATTCACATTGCTGGTTATGTGAAGGTTCCAGCTCCATTGGCTGTTTCCTTCCACTATGGACTCCATTCTAAATTCGGAAACTGTTGCCTGCTTCTTATTGCTTAATCTGTAGACATTAGGAAATTTATCGCATAGGGGTTCCTGGTCGCACCAGCTATCCAGCCAAAATCTTACTCGATCTCCTTTTCCAACTTTCCACACTAGATTAGGTTTAAACTGCTCATATATTGTACAGATATCTTTCCAAGGAGAGCAATGACTGCACTTTCTGTTAACACCTGTAACCATTCTCAATTCCTTTGACCCATGTATACTACGCACAATCCTCGCCCATAAGGTGTTAGGGTTCTCCAACATCCTCCATAGCCACTTCCCTCTCAAAGTAATATTTCTTTTTATAATTCCTCTCACGCCTAGACCCGCTTTACTAACTTCTTGGCACACTTGATTCCACCCAACCATACCTTTCCCTTTTTCTGATTCCTCATGATTCCATAAGAATTTCCTCATCAGATTTTCAATATAGGCTGCAACTGTTCTGGGATCCTAAAGACTGATAAAAAATAGGTTGGGATAGCTTCCAGAACTGTCCTCAAGAGGAGGAGTCTTCCTCCTCTAGAAAGGTAACTTCTCTTCCAACCTGCTATTCTTCGTTGAATGGTAAAAGTCATTTGGTCCCAAAAACTCACTTTATATGGGTTTCCACCTAGCGGGAGACCTAGGTATGTAATTGGCCATTGCCCGGGTGAAACTTTTAATACAGCTGCCTTGTCTTCCACCTCATCTTTATTGATATTGAGCCCTAACAACTGGCTCTTTGCCCCATTGATTTTCATTCCTGTTAGGAAACTAAACGCCTGTAATATATCATGGACTGCTGTGATTTCCTTTTCATCATTTTTTATGAATATAATGCAATCGTCCGCAAAGAGGAGGTGATTGAGTTGGATGTTCTCTTTGCCTACTGTTAAACCTCCCAGTTTTCCTGCACTAGTAGCTTTCTGCATAAGTCTTGTAAGAGTATCAGCTATCAATGTGAAGAGGAATGGGGATAGTGGGTCTCCTTGTCTTAATCCTCTAGACCCGTTGAATTTTCCCCTTGGTCTTCCATTTATAAATATAGAATTGGTTACCGTATTCAAGCATCCCCAGATCCATTTCCTCCACACCTCCCCCAAAACCTTTTTCTTGCATGACAACATCGAGAAAGCTCCATCTAACTGAGTCGTATGCTTTAGCTAGGTCCACTTTTAGAATACAGCCTTTTTTCTTGGATACTCTGTAATCTTCCACCACTTCATTCGCAATCATAATCGCATCCATGATTTGACGATCCTTGACAAAAGCAAACTGGTTCTCACTTACTGTTTTGTGAGCCACCTTCCGGAGCCTGTTTGCTAGTACTTTAGCTACAATTTTATAGAGACTTGTTGTTAGGCTAATGGGCCTAAAATTCTCCACCTTCAAAGAGTCTTTTTTCTTAGGAACAAGACATATGAACGTCTCATTGATTCTTCTATTTATCACCCCATCTTTGTGGAACTCCTTAAGATAGGCAAGAATGTCTTGCTTGACTGTTTTCCAGTTTTGTTGGAAGAAAGCCAAGGTAAATCCATCTGGGCCTGGAGCCTTCCCTCCATCACAGTTAAAGACAGCTTCTTTAACTTCTTCTTCCTCAAATTCTCTTTCCAACCATTCTCTGTCCTCTCCTGATATGGGCTGCCATTCTAGACCCTCCACCTTCCATTTGTCTGTTTTTTTTCCTCCCACATGTCAGCAAAGTGTTTTACAATTAGATTTTGTATCTCCTCCTTAGACTCAACCAGGTTACCTTCTGCATTCTCCAATTTTGAGATAATGGCTCGGGACTGTCGTATAGACAGAATTCGGTGGAAAAATTTTGAATTGATGTCCCCTTTTGTTGCCCATTTAATCTTTGCCTTCTGCCTTCAGAGTCTTTCATATTTACACTCTATGTCCTGAATGTCCCTCATGAGGTTTTTTCTTTCTTCCCATAATTGTTTACTTTCTTCCATTTCAAGTCTTCTATCTATTTCTGTCAGGCGGAATTTAAGGTCAGCTTCTTTTCCCCTGTCTTCCTTGACCTCTTCTCTTGCCCATTCCTTTAGTCTTTGCTTCAGGTTTTGAAGTTTCATCATAATCTTGTACCCTTCCCACCCTTTAGAGGAGTCTTTTTTCCATTCCTCTTGCATCATCAAGAGCATCTTCTTTTGAGAGAGCCAATCATTGTTGAACCTGAAGGGAGGGGGACCCCATTGGATATCTTCAGTATCTAGAACAATTGGCCAATGGTCAGAGATGAGTCTATGCAGGCCCCAGACTCTTTGCTGCTTAAATTTTTCACTCCAAGCCCCATTACACAGGAACCTATCCAGTTTCGACATTGCAGCTATCTCTCTCCCATTACTCCATGTATAAATTAGATTCTTTAATTCAGGTTCAAATAGTTGCTTCTCAGTAATCCATTCCTCGAACATTCTCATTGAGCTTGTTCTATGATGACAGTTCTTTTTTTCAGTGATAGAACGCGTCATATTGAAGTCCCCTCCCATGGACCATGGGCCATACAGCATGGTGGACAAAGCAGCTATCTCCATTAGACATTCCTCCTTTCCTTGTTGATCACAGGGGCTATAAACTGCCGTGAAACAGCCCCATTCACCCTCCTCCCCCCCTCTAAAGTTTATGGACAGCATGTGGGTTCCTTCCCATTTATCCCGCACCTGGATGAGTCTGGTATCCCACATGATGATAATACCTCCAGCTGCTCCTACTGCTAGGGAAGAAATCCAGTCTGTGAACCTCTTTTTCCATATGGATGTCACCAGCTGGGAGTCGTGGTCCCATCTCTTTGTTTCCTGTAGTGTAATTATGTCGGCCTTGGCTGCCAGCACCGACCTCCTTATTAGTCTTCTCTTGGCTTCACGCCCACATCCCTGTATGTTCCAGCTTAAAATCTTCATGGATAAAAGGTGTCCCCGTAATGGTCATCGCCTTTTAGTGGATCGCCACCATCTGGGCGTTGATTGACAGGAGGAAATCCCGTACCCTTTCAAACTCTTGTTGTTGTGTGTATCTTCCTTGATTTTCCTCCTCCTGCCTGGACATCATTTGTCTTTCATCTTCCATTGCTTCACTTTCCTGTCCCAAGGGTCCTTCCTCCTTTTTATTCTGTTCTCTTTCCATAAACTGTGCTTCGGAGAGATCGCTTCCTCATGTGGCTCATCCATCTCACTTGAGAATGTAGAGAGAGTAGGAGCTAAGTTAGGATTTAGGGAGTTACATACCTGGATATGCTCTTCCTTGTCCTCTCTGTGCTCTGTCTCATTCCCCGCTGCTGTTTCTGCTTCAGTGAACTCTGTCTCCATGTTTGGCGTCTCTGGGACCGTCTCCGATCCCCCCTTGTTATAATCCTCAAGATAGTAGGATTCTGAGTCCTCTTCTGTATCGCTAAATCCTGCCTGCCTGGTCCACTGGACTAAAGCACTTTGTTTCCTTTGTCTACTCTCCTTTCCTCGCCTCCTATATACTTGGATGATGGACTTTAGTTTATTTCGGGGCCCATCATTGTAAGTTCTTTCCTCATATCGCGGTCCGACTTTCCCTTTTTCCTTGGACCCATTCTCTATATTTTGGCGGATTGGGCTTACTATCCCTGGCCCACTTACTTTTTGCCGGGTCTAGGTCCATGCCTCCTCCTCTCTGACCTTGTCTGCCCGCTCGCCCCATTTTGTCTTATTCGCCTGCTCCAGATAGCTACTATTGCCACCCACCGTCTAACTTCTCTTTGTTGTTCCTTCGACATTGGTATTTCTTCTGCCTCTGTCAGCTTCTTCTCGTATTGTCTTTTCAGATGCTAGAGACACCACGTCATCTCCTTCCTCGGACTCCGCACCATCTTCCTCGTCCAAACTGGAAATCTCGATCTCCGGTGATCGGTGCTCTTCGTGTTTCCATTTTCCGACCTGTAGAGCTCCTTTTCAATTTTTTCCGGTGAACTGGTCCAGGATTTTTTGGCACAGTTCCTTAACTTCGGCTCCCCAGTTTCTTTCTATCTCAACCAGTTTTACCTCCTGTATCCCTTCTTCGTCATATGTCCAACTCCTTTGGGAGGAAGCCGGATTCATATCCCCTCAGCCTCAGGAACACCATTTTCATAGATTCCGCCGAACTTGTTATCTGAGCTATGTCGATCAGCCCCCCGCACCTTTCCCCTATTTTATCAAATGTCTGAATATTCCACTTCTCAGGTTTAATGCCCTCCACCCCAATCCAACTATTTCTACACGCTATTTGGCCTCCATCCTTCGCCATCTCTTCACTCCATTATTCAAAATAAAATTCTCCCAACAACGTCTGATACTTCTCCGTTTTTAGTTTCCTTATTTCCCTTTTGTCGTGACAGCGTAGCAATCCTCGAGCAATATCTAGTCATCGAAAATGTACTGTCCTTTGCAACATCGTCTGCACCGACTTAGTGATAGTCTTCCATGATGTCTCATCTGAGCTTCTGATAATCACGAAGTCCTTTCCTTCTTGGATCATGCTATCCCGGCTGTTTTCCTTTCCTTGTTCCCTTTCCAGCTTCTTGTTTCTTTCTAGTCTCCCCTTGCCCTTTATATCTCTTTTCCACAGCCCTCTGCATCGACTTTCTTCCTCTTTTGCTACTATCTCTTGTCTGGGCCCTATTTCTTTTTTCTGTACTCCTATCATGTCCCTTTTCAGCCGCCTTTCTTCTTCCTGTATGACCATGTCCAGGGCTTTCCACAGATTGCGCCAGGCCTCCGTTGTCGTCTCCTCAAGGATCACAATGCTTTCGTATTGTCCGTTTATCATTTTTGATAGCTTAATGAACCTACCTCGATCATTCACCATCACCTCCATTAGCAAGCTATATCCCGTATCGCAAAAAACTCCTGGGGGTTTCCTCAGCTCCTTTTCTTTGAGTATTTGTGTGACCTTCTGCCTGATCCACCTTATGGCCTCCCTGCTTAATGTCAGTTGGAAATAGCGATTTCGTAGGACTTCCTGCACGACTACTTCTCGGGAATCCGTTGTGTAACACAAAGAGAAGTGCTTATATTTTGTCGAGAATGATATGGAGGACAATTCTCCGTTGGTCGTCTTTAATATCTTGTCTTTTCTTTGTTGACCTTCTTTCGCCCAGTTTGAATTTCCTTTCCTTTCATAGTAACTGGTTACTGTCTTGTCCGGTGGCCGTGGGTATTGTTTTTGAATGTTACGTGGTTTCCGTCGTTGGACTATCTTCCATTCCTTCTTTTCGTCATCCTCATCCACTGTTCCCAACAACGTGGCCTTCCATGATGATTTATTATGCTAGCTATTCCTCGTCCTGTATGTTAGGCTCTCTTCCCTTGCATCTTTCTTCTGGAAACTATTCCATTGGTCTTCCTTCTCCACTTGGGCTCCTTCTCGAATCCAGAGTTGTCTTCCTTTTTCTTTTCTTTCTACTCCTCCACGGAACGTTTTTCTACTCGTTTCCTCACCCTCCGACGTCAAGGTATGTCTGGTAGTCCTCCACCTCCGAGGTCGTTCCTCCCAGTGGTATCTCTCGTCCCGACGGTATCCCGCTTCTCTCGCCATCTCACCTTCTCCACCTGTTTCCTTTCTTCGCTTCTCTCTTATCAATCTAACTTGTCTAAATTATTTGATTTATACTTTTTTACATTTTCTATTTTTGTAATTCAAGTTAATTCAAAAAAATTACATTGGGCTTTTGGACGAATTTTGGTAATTTTGTTTTCCATGTATATGCAGTTCAACCACTAAAAAATCAAAATAATTCACTTAAAATACCAAATTATTTTATATTTTTAATTTTATGGAAAATACGAAACAATTATTGGTTTCACTATTGTTGTCATTTTTAGTGTTGTTATTGCAAGAAGTGATCCTTATCTTGGAAAACAATTATCACCAGATCATAAAAGTGTGACTGAAATCATCCCAAAGCCATGAAGTCAAATCTAGCTTCAAGCAATTTATTCTCTTTGGATGTAACCTAATTCTACAAAGGATCATATAAGAAAGGATGGCAATCTTGTAAATGAAATGAACAATAATAAATTTTTTTGAAAGAATAAAATGTTTGTACCTGCACAAACTTCGCAAAACCAGCACCAAGAGGAGACCCATTGTATAGAGCCATGGAAGCCCCATTTAGGAGAGAAGCATAAACTAACCAAGGGCCCATCATCCAACCCAAATTAGTTGGCCATGCAACAATATCCCCTTTACGAATATCCATATGGCACCAAGCATCAGCAGCAGCCTTCAAGGGAGTTGAATGAGACCATGGAATTGCTTTTGGTTCACCTTCATACCATGATAAGAAACCAATTCCATTGAAACATTAAGAACCATATTGTGTTTGTCCACAACAAAATTGACATGCTACAATTCCAGAAGGCAAAACAAATCCATGCATTTTATGCCAACCTAAAATATTAAACCTGGTGCTAAATCCACATTCCCAAGAAACAATTAATGGCGAAGCATGCTTTATTATAATTCTTGTCTCAAAAGAATTTTAAAAAAAATCAACAACAAATTCATCTTTTAAATATAAAACTTACAGAGTGCAAAAATGTAGAGGGTTTGACTTAAGATGCCGTAACTAAATACTAGGACCACAGTCAATATAATAATACTAATTCTTTGCATTTCACGAGCATGTTCATCTTATTGCTATACCATTTCTTGCCACACAATTGGTTATTTCATTGAATTGCATAGTTCTTTTTTCAGTTTTATCAACTTGCAAATTTACAAATAGAATATCATAACATCAAACAACAAACGTTTTGCAGTTTTATATGATATATGGAATGCTAAAATATTTGAAATGCAAAATAAGCAAATAAAAACATCTTTAAAAATAAATAAAATAAAATTTTAATTAGTCCCTTATTCCTAAGAAGCATTACGTTAAATGTTTCGTAAAAGGAATGTCTACCATGATGGGCATATGACCTTTAAATCAAATATGTATATATATATATATATATATATAGAGAGAGAGAGAGAGAGAGAGAGAGAGAGAGAGAGAGAGAAGGAGGAAGAATTGGGATGAATAGAAACAATAAGGCACAGTATATCATCATTGAATCAGCACAAAGGTACTACAACATATATTGAAGATTAAACACTGAAAACTGGAAAACTAAAAAATTCATTGAAATAGTTGACTAAAAAATAAGAATATAACATTTTTTTCAAGAAATGATATCTAAAGAGAAAAGAGCATTATAAAAACTTTTTAAAAAATTTAAATTAGACATGAAATCGGCACTAAGTTTTTTCATTCTTGCAACTGCAAAGTGTGATACAATTTGCAATTCATATCAAATCAGTTACAAATTACTATCTAACAAAGAAAGCCATGATAATTATCAATAGGTCAAATATACAATTAAGCTAGGCCATGGATTCACAAACCTCTAAACAATTATTTTATGGTCTATCTTAGACCTGCCTAGGCCCTACCTTACCTTATAGGAGCTTACTGCCTACCTTCACCTTTCTGCCTTAAAACACGAGCAGTAACTCTTATCACTATGCCAAAGCTCTCCATATATACAGAGTGCAAAATAGTAGTTGAATATAAATTTAAGCAAGCAAATCATACGCTACCTGTAGTTCCAGAAGAGAAAAGAATATTTGTGAATGCTTCCACAGGTTTTTGTACTGCAGTAAATTCATCATTCCTGAGATTTAAATATAACAAATGCAGATTTAAGTCAGGATTAAATTTCTATCTGTGTACCTTTCTTTTGAGAAACAGTATCTCAAGAGTAGCACATGATAAAAAGCAAAGAACAATGCAACACAATTTTTTTTTTTTCTTTTTTCATTCGTTATGAATTCTTCTACCATTATCACAAGTGTGCCTTTCTTTTGGTCCAACGACCAGAAATTATAAGAATAAAAAGAACAAATAAGATGATTACTCAAAGTATTCCTTTAATTGTCCTCTTTCAATGGGATATTCAATGTTGGAGTGGCTGAGAGGGTGGGGTAATGTCTTATAAGTGGGTTGGGACGGTTGTGTATGTTGTGTGTGTTTTGGCAGGGGTCTTCCTTTGCATGTACTTTTTTTTTCCATTATTAATGAATTAGCCCGTTTCTTAAGGGGAAAAAAAAAACACTATTCATTTTATTCAAGAAGCTGTTTCTGGCACAACATTCTCTTGTTTTGACCTGAACCCAACAACTGATTTCCCCCTATGTAAGTATGATATATAAATTGAAATAGAAACAAAATTTGGTTTTAGCAGGACTTTGGAGTTCGACGCTCCGGCTTTATCATATTATGCTATTATAATTTTAAGTGGATTCATATACAGTGATCTGTATAAAATTCAATTGGAAAATCATTCCTTTAAAATGTACATTCACAAAAATCACATCAAATTATATCATCCAAATTGTCATTTTTTTGAGTTATAGTTCATAGTCACATGAGTACTAAAGCTTATCCCCCTAACTCCCACTTAGAATCTTATCTTTTGCTTTAGAAGATAATTACTAAATATATAAATTATCAAAGGTCCAATGGCTTGCTTAAAAATAAGAAAGAAGAATCTTATACAAATACCATAGAATACGGTTTGATCCTACTTATTGTTATTTCGTAAATATCCCATTCCTAGAATAGAAAGTTCAAAAAAATTGGGCCTTTTTTGGACATTAGATGCAGTTACTAATTCATGATCTGGCATGTACAGAATGAAACTTCATTATCGATTCTACAAGAGTTTTTATGAAAGTGTTTCATTTGTTTCTCTTCCATGGAAGTTTTATTACTGTTTTGATGAGAACAAGTTATCAACCATATAAAGCTATTATCAACAAGAAAGTCTTCAAATTTTTTGAGGCAGTAGGAGGGACTTTCATATATGTAGGCTCCTTGACCACCACCATCAGGTTCTTCAGCAATGACATGTAAGGATGAATGTACACAAACTTCCCCAGTTAAAGAAAAAATAAGATGAAAATTTTCTTATGAAGAGAGTGACAAAGAGGAAAACAACATACAAATGATCCATACTTGGAATGTTTAACTCTCTCAAGAAAAGCAGGCCAAGATACATCGCAATCACGCAGTTCAATGGACAAATTGGAGCCTCTAGCAGGCACAACAATTGCCAAGGGAGATTCAGCATCAACAACTCGACTGCAATAATGAAACTGCACCATGAGTCTTTGTCCAAAAGAAAAAGTAAAACCAGAATAGTTTCTTTTAAGAAATAACATCACCTGTACAAAGGTAGACTTTTGTCACCTCGAACAATAAAATCCTAACAGCAAATATTGTCCAAAAAGATACAAATCATTACCAAAGCATATATAATAGCTAGAACATGTATTAGAACAAAAAACAAAAGAGTAGCTAAATGCACGATTTGCAACTGTTTCAATCTTTTAAGAAAGAGATAAGAAAATATTGCATCTCAGTTTGGACAATATCTAGGGTATGAATTTGGAAAATCCAAAACTCAAACTAAGTTAGAAAGAATGATTGTTGAAGTCCATCTCAGATGCTTAAAATTTGCCTGGTAAATATATTCATACAATATGATACGACTACCACAATCAAATTATGTGGCAAAACTTCTGCCTAGTAGCATCCAAACTGTTTATCATCTATAAATTGTTTTGCTGATGCAGGAAGGGTTTGCTCATTTTATGTTCAATAAATGTTGATGATCTTTAAGTGTTAGGTGACAATGAGATTTTCAAAAAGTAAAATAAAATAAATAAATAAACTGGTAGCTAACTTAATAACTAATAAATAAACACTGTAAAAACATTTGCTGTATTTTTATCCATCTGAAATAAGATAAACATATAAACTGATTGGACCTGGACTAATTGATGATACAATGATTAGAATTGAGCAAGTAGTATAAAACTGTTCATACTCATACTCAGAAATAAAATACCATACCTCTGTCTTCCTATTTGGGTATCTAAATATAAACAAGGTACTAAAAAAAAAGGCTAGGAGACACACACAATAGTCGTCATTCATCAATTTATAACATTGATGTAAAAATTATTAAATAAAATTTGTGATAATCTTGTCATATTACCATTTGAAACTTAGTTACATTGCTCCATGGGTATTCTAATCTTGGATCATGCCTATGTCACACAACAATCATCAAAACAAACAAACCAGGACATACTTCCAATCAAGGAAAACAGCAAATCCCTTTATTGCATTCATTTTATACCAAAAAGCAGATAGAGAGAGAGAGAGAGAGAGAGAGAGAGTATTGGTATCCCTAAGACAGAATTGGCAAACTCAACTGCAGTTTGATATGTATTTAAATTAAAATTATCAGAAGCAGAAGGAGAAGATCAGTGGATCAGTCTAGAGGTGCCGGTTGCAACTAGGCCAGCACAGGGAGGTATATTGTGATTGCAACTGAAAAATATGGAGGTCCAATCTCAGAACGATCACATATCAATCTCATAAATCAAGCATTTAGCCCAATGCATATTATGCCTGGTTGATCAAATTTAACTTCCTTTTTCTTTTCATTTTGGATATTGTCTCAAAACACAAGAATCACATTTAAAATTTGAAATCTACGAACCTTTAGATGCATCACTCAAATCAAAGAAAGAACACGGGAAACCAACATGATGATCTCTTTGTCTCATTATCAGGATCCCATGGGCATGCAAGAACCCAATAAAACTAGACTGAACATTGAATGCAGTAATGAAAGCTGACAGCTAGTTGCCTCATTGAGCACTTGTGCAATTATGCAATACAATGGCAAGATATTTTACACTAGTAAAACACTTACAGGAAGTTTCATGGGCTCCTGTAAGCTGTAGTGTGATCTTGGAACAATCATAGATCAAAAATTTATTGTACCAGATGAAGAGGGGTTCCAGAGAAAAAAGAAAAAATAAATAAATTAAAAAAGAAATGAAGAAGAAGAAGAAAGAGAGGGAAAACCTGGGTGAATATTGCCTTGGCATTTGATATCTTTAGCCTTGTAGATATTTCGGGTGGGGCAAAACTATCTGCAATTGATACAACTATATAACCTGACAAAACAATTGCAAGGTAGATAACAACAGCAGTGACATTCATTGGCATATCTATTGCAACTGCAGATCCTTTTTCTATGCCCAGTGTCCCCATTGCATGTGCAACTTGCCTGCAAATATAATGTCAAAATAATTACTCCATCCCAAACTAAGACCATAAAATTGTGCATCATAGTCATACCATAAAAAAACTTCAGTTACCATCTTTACTAACAAGTTACAAATAGCGAATAGCATAAAACAACTGTGAGAAATATCAATCGCATCCGCAAGGGCTGCTGGTCACTAGCCAAACCAAACAGGAAAGCTGCTTCAGTTTGGTAGAACACTTAAACTTTTTTTTTTTGTTATATTTTTCTCCATTAACAGATTGAGTCACTTCTCAAAAACAAAAATAAACAAATAAATAGATAAACAAAAGATTCATTCAGACAACACCAATAGAATGAGGTCTCCTTGTTTTCAGTTTGATTGCCATGGTTTTCATCTTCTTCATTCTCAGCAAAAGATTATAGTAACACAGGAAGCCATAGCAAACACGCTAGGTCATTATGCCATTTTACTTTGTGCTATGAAGCTTCATCACTGTCATCTATGGATTATCCCAATACAAAAACTGTGTACTTTGGGTCACACTGTGGACTCCAGTACAATGATTACAGCTATCTTAGTATAAATCGAACTATCGAATAAAGTACAACATTAAGGGGCAAACTGCTTGACTCAAAAGATAGAAGACAACTTCAGTAAAAATTAAAAATTAACTTAAAAAACCAGTTATATGGATGATATAACATACCAAACCTCCTTACGCAATTTAGCAAGCGTCATATGATTAACAGGCAAATCATCATCTCCTTCATCCCTCCATATAACCATTATGTCATCCTCGTTCTTCTTACTACTCAAACTCAGGCAATTTTCAGCAGAATTCAAATATGCTCCTGGTAACCACTGACCTCCAGGATACAAGTGACCATTTTCAGAGGAATGTTCTTGTAAAATACATGAAGGTGGCACTGAAAACAAAATGTTCATTTCATCCAGGACCATTTTCCAGTAAACCTAATGAGAGAAGATTATAAAAAAAATGGAGAAAAACACTATATTTAGTGACAGGATACTAAGAAACCAAATAAAGTCGTAATTCTACAAGAGAAAAAACAATTTCACAATTGGTTCTCTACCTCTGGGTTAGAAACGGAAAATTCCTGGAAATCAGAGAAACTTGAAATAGGGTCCCTGTATTGAGAGCCAAGGAACTCTTTTCCACACGTCTCTAATATCTGCCCAACATTTGTTGAGATTGCACTCTCTCTGTGTTTTAACACAAAAGCTAAAAATTAAAACCTCCAATTTTAATAGAATAGTAACAAGAACAGAGGAGAGAAGGAAAAGTAACAAAAGATAAATTCCTAAATTAAAATGAATAACTGGATGGATTTTCAGTATAATCAAAGCATAGATTTGTACTTGATGCCTTGAAATTTCAATGTCTGACTTGTCCTAGTAGTAACATAGATAACTAGTGATTCGACGCTGGAAAATAGGCATATTTCTATTTCGTTAGAATACAAGTTCCAATGGTCAGAGGAAAGTGATATAGCATAGACTATTGCCAACGGAAACCCATAAGGAGCACTAGCACATTAGATGAAAATCTTGAACCGTATAACATACTTCCTGGCTGTCATAAAGAAACACTATCTTCCGGCAGAATTATGCTCCTTATGCAGTGGTTATCCTTTATCCTATTTATTTATCAGCTGATGCCTAGAGGTAAAGACTAATTATTATAATCATCTAAAACATGTTCATAGTGATTATTGCCTATGATATCAGGATGGCGAACTTGAATATGGAAACAAAATAAGCGAAGAAACAGAAAAAAGATATGATAATAGTCTTTACTTTTTTACATTAATTTGATTATATCCATGTTTTTGAACTCTCAAATTCTAAAAATGAATGAGTAGACATAAGTCAGGATTCGCTGGTTCAATTAAAGATCACTCATAGCCAAATGATCCTAAATATAATTTTCCAAAACCCAGACAACATTGAATTTTAAATGACATATTTAGCTGGTAAGTAATTAATAACAACTAACAAAGACTTGTAATTTTCTTATCTGGACAATTCATATGCTACAGAATCAAATTACATAGTTTAGTATTTACAAAACATATTTCTCGATATTAACCAAATATTATAACAAACTAGCATTTTGTCTCAGCTTAAAATCATTTTAGAGAAGCAAAGAAAGACAACAGATAATCTCCAGAGGCTTCCTTACAATGTAAAAGGAACAACTAAACTCATTACATGATTTTCACCCTGCTTGGTAACAAAAAAAAAAAAAAAAAAACAGTTTTCTCTTAGCTTAGGACAAATGAAAACGATACATCACACAGCGCCATCAATCTGTATACATGAATTATGCTCCCATATACAGTAGTGGCAGCTCTTGCACCAGAAATAAAGATTTTAACCTCCAAGAACTTCAACTTTTCATATGAAAGAATAACAATCTACAAGTATGATCTTAATTTGATAAGTGGACATGCTGCACCAGAACAGGCTAATTTTATCTTAATAGAAACATGTTCACAGCACCTTAACTAGCCTAAATCCAATTTAAAAAAAGAAAAAGAAAAAAAGAAGAGCCTTATTTTCTTCCAAGGAATAGATTCAAAATTAAGATAACGAATGAAAAATATGAAAATAAGGGCTACTGTTCGTAAATTTGACAATGGATAAATAAGTTTTATGACATCTTCACCGCTAATTACCAAGTGTTTGAATTGACAGACATTGATAATTTCTTAACCTCGATGAATCAATTTGATAAGGAACCACCACCCAATTTCAAAAGTAATAATGAAGTATAAGAACCATTCGAGGAGTGGTTGGTACACCAAAAAAGGGTTAAAGTCCATTCTTCAACTTTACACATTGTTAAGATGGGGTAGGCATCTTCCATCTTAACATGGAATTAAGAAATGATAGGAACTCTTTTTTACTTTTTATAAGATAAGAGTGGATTTCAAGTACGAGTCTAATCTACTTATTACTGCTTGCTTTGGACTGAAAATTCATTCATATATCCCTGATGTTTTCAAAAGTTCAGTACTCTAGGAATAGATCCAATGGAGACGAGATGGGGCATGTAGCTCAAAGGATTAGAGCACGTGGCTACAAACCACTATGTGGGGGGTTCAAATTCCTCCTCGCCAAGAACACCCAAACAAAACAGAAGAACATTTCCATTACCTATGGGGGTAAGAAAATCATGATCGGGATAACAAACCCAATCTTTTCTTTATTTTGTTTCAATTTTATTTGAATTTCTATTTCATTTAGATTCAGTTTGATTTATTTTAAAATCATATATTATATTACTTATTAGTTTAGAATCATAATTTCTAGAAGCATTCTGAAAGATTCATTTCAAAGGATTAAGACTTTAGACAAAATCAAATTCTATATCATATATATATATATATATATATGAATATGCATTTTTATATGAAATTCGATTTCAAAAAATACATGCTTTTGTTTTCCTGCCAACGCACAAAAGAAAATATTTTGTTGTGAATAACCAAAATATTGAAGAGTTGTCCATGTAAGATCATAATTGTGGATACAAGTGTTTTCCAATTGAAAAGAGAATCTCAACTTGAAGTTACACATTATCCCTTTCCTTCAGGGGATCCTTGGAGAAAAGCATTGCTCAATTCATTCCATCCGCCATTTCATATGTGACTGCAGGTGGAACAAAAAACAAAATATTTTTTTCTTGTTGGGTGTGATCCGTTGGACATAGATCCAATTTTTGAATTTTTTGGATTCCTTCAAATTCAGAAAAACAGTCATGTTCTCTCCCAAGCACCTAAAAAGGTGTAATTTTTGCCTACTGAGAAACATATACAACATTAACATTACAATCACGTTCCAATTAAAGCATAAAAAAAATCTCAAATCAGAAGTTTTCTTTTGGTGATCAGAATAGAAAATTCAGATACAAATCAGGAAAATCCACAAACATTACACAAACTGGTTTAAAAAAAAAAAAAAAAAAGAGTAGAAGTAGAGAGCGTACAAATCGGGAATCCAAGCCGGAGGGTCGGAGCCGAAGTCCTTGAAGCATCCGTAGTACATCAATTGATGGAACGAGAAAGGAAGCTTCGGGTAGAGGAGGTTCTTCGATATGTTCTTCCAAATTTGCGGCGGTCCTGAGCGTCCCTCGTTTATCAGAATCTGCGTGAGATCGTTGTGAAGCTTCTTAGCGACATCAGATGATATCCCGAGCTCGGTGATGTCCGATACAGAGATTTCATGGAGAGGCTTGTAAGACATGATTGCATCGAATTGCCGAGATTGCCAGAGAGTGATAGAGGGAGGGAGCGCGTGAAAGATAGTTCCAGAAGTTAGAATCGTATCGATCAGTACTTAAGATTCGTGAAATAATATCGTAATCAGTATGCAATTGGCTTCGGCAACGGCTCTGTATGCCAATGAAGGACGCCAAGTTCGAGGATTTGTCGCGATCAGACTTGGGCTAGAAACGCACGTGAGAGCGAAGTGGCCCGCCAAATCTCCAACAAACCCAATCCGTGTGAGTCGGTATGACGATTGACACCGATGTCGCAGTATTGAGTTTTTTGGTAACCAATATTTATAGATTATTTTAGGTTATATATATATATTTATTTATTTATTTATATTTATTTATTTAAAGAAATAATACAATTCTCTTTTTTGGTCTCATTGTATGGAGTCCATAGTATTTTAGGCCTTTTTAAAACTAATTTAGTTGTTTTTAGTTTTCAGGGTTAATAGGTTTTGGAGGTCCCAAATATCATTTTTTTTAGCATATTACTCTAGCAAAATACAATACAATTTTATAAACTCATGTTCGAAAGGCAATTGGTGCATATATAATTTAATAAATGTTTATCATAAATTTGCAATATAAAATAAATAATAATACAAATCTTAGTCTTCAATTTTTAACCTATTTGGAAAATAATTTATTTGTGATTAACATTTGATGATTAATTACAGTACATATGGTAAATAATCTTAACCTTTTAACAATAATATATTTTTACTTTTATTTTGGCGACGTCATAATACAATATTATTCTAAATTTCCTTATGGTATGTATGTTTATTATTTTCCTTACAAATGGTAAACATCAAGTTGTAGAGTATAATAGTAAATTTTTGATACTTGAAGATAGTATGGATTTTTAAAAATATAGAATTGCATCATATTCATCTAAAGAAAAGTACAGTATAATAAATCATGAAAGGGTATTGTAGAAAAAACAATAATAATAATAATAATCATATAGGATTAAACAACAAATGTGGATTTTCTGCACAAAATTGCAAATGAGTATTAGTTGCCACCAGGAAGAAATTTCTGACCAGCTTGAACTGTTGTTGTTGAGCGTGTCGTACCAATACTCCTAGCAGCAGCAGGAATGATTCTCGAAGGCGACAAAACCTCTGCAATAGATACATTGTAAGAGTCTGCTTCCAACCGACTCTGTACCCAGCCTTGTCTCCCGGAGAACCCGTCCGCCATCACCCAACAGTTCTTAAACCCAAGACCTGTAAGAGCCTTGGCAACATTTTTTGCTGCATCTGAGTACCTGGGTCCCAAGAGAGAGTAAACAAATTTCTCAGGCTTTTGTGTAGCAAGAAGAACTAAGGGTATTGGATTCTTCCCATGTTTCCTAGAACCATATGTTGGAGTATAGAGGACTCGTAATTCAGGTCCAGGGCCTGTGTGCTTGCAACCCTCTAGCACTTGCATTCACGGCCCTACTACTTGGTGTGCATACACCATATACATGGAAAAAAAATGACAATCTGAAACATAGAAACTTCTCTATGTCTTCTCCATTTGTTTTTACTCAATAACTTAATTTTGGTCATGGTGATCGTCATTTTGGTCAATAATTTGACTTGAAGACGCAAGAAAGCTCAAACAGAGCAATTTTTTAAGGCTAATTCAATCGGAAACCAACTTCATGTTGAAGGAACTATAAAGAGGGAAGTAATCTTAAAACAGTTAAGTTGGCTAGTGGTTAAACATAATAAGATTGGGGAGTTGAACTTACGAATCCATAATGACAATTTGGGAACCCTTGTTGACTCTCTTCAAGTAAGAAATCTTCAAAGCAGCTATTTGGGCTTCTAATATCTTTGCATTTCTGACAATGCCTTTTAATTTACTTGGTAGTTCCTCCAAACTGAGTACAAAAAGGCAATTAAACATTAGTTACAGTACAATAGACTGATAACATGGACGAAAATTTGGATGTAGGCAAATTATAATCGTAGACTCACAATCACACATCAATTGTAATAGAGTGGATCTCTCCCCAAAAGATGGTAAGTAGTTGAAAAAAAAAAAAAAAGGTCCCATACTTCATTCCTTGCCAATACATTTCTATCCAAACAATTGCATTTGATACAATGTCAAAATAGACTAAGTCTCTGCAAGATCGTATGAACAATGAGCTATGTCTTGAGGATTTTTTCTGTACTGCTTTCCAAAACTAAATTTGATAAGAGCACGTCAACAATTTGGAATTGATGTGTTGATGGCCATATGAATGAGACCAGAGATACCAAGGACTTTGGGTCCTTCAAGGTCATTATATCTCCCTGCCCACTCTACAATTCTCCAACAAAGAAAGCAATGGAATATTAGAAGAGGGGATACTTACGGGATTGAAATCATTTTATTTTTAGCTTTAGACGGGAGGCGAGGAACACCAAACTTGTTCTTTTCCTTCTCTGATCTAATGTCAACCACCAGGAAATTCTTTGTGCACATAAGGTCTAGCGTCTGAGCAGGTGTGAGCTGACCTAATCAATATCAAAACCATATATTTTTTTTTAATTATATGAAACAAGAACCTTGAAGATATATGAATGATGATGTTATACTTGGAAAAAAAATCCGACTATAACCAATTTCATAATCAAAATAGCAAAGTATTGAAATACACCTTTGTAACCGCGAAAGCTATAAGTGATTGCAGACCATATTGATGGAAAAAGGAGATATGTAATGAAGACAGCACCAGCTGCCCCAACAAGCACTACCGGGTCCGAAGACGAGATCGTTTCCACAACAGACACAGCAATGGGCTTGGCCTCTACAATCACTTTAGTGGTCTGTTGTGCTGCACCTCCCACTGTCTGTTATATATTGAAAATCACAAATCAGTTAAATGACACCCTTCACTTCATCCATAACAAACTTAATAGGAATGATATTTACGTAACCAAATTGTTAGAAGTCACTTAACCAAATAGTTGTGAAATCATTAACACCCTCCCTCATAAACTTGATTTATAATAGAGAGGAAAGAATATTGATAAATAACATAAACAAGCAAATATGCTTGAGATAAGCTTCGAACGTGAGACCTCCGAAATAAAAGTCACTCTAATACTATATTAGAAGTCATTGTCAAATAAGGTCAGTAGTTAACACAAGTAACACAATTGTAACTTGTTGTCCATGTGTATTAGCACAAAATAAGGAGACTTTGTTTGGAATTAAATGCCCAAAAAGGCCCAAGAATAAATTCCATCTCTTATGATAAATACACTAATAGCATCCCATTTAGTCAAGAACATCAGCATTTTGAGAACAAGGTGAAGTTTTAAAATTGTGAATAAAAAAGAAGGTCGTAAGGCGAAGGGGGCAACCTTAGCAGCAGACACAACAGGGTCAGGATCAATCCCAGCGTCAAGCAAGGCTTGTTGGGCCTTCCTAGATGCCTCTGAAACAGCAGGGGAAGCAATCTTGAGAACCTCGTCACCAGCTTTTTGTAGAATGGGAAGAGCCACGTCAACACTGGGCTTCAACGCATCAATCACAGACTCAAGGGCACGCTGAGAGAAGCCTAAAACGCCGGAGCCCACTTGCTGTGCTTGATCGATCGCACTCTCCACCTACAAAAGCAACCCAATGATGGGAAATTCTGAAAGAATAAGCAAAAAAGATGAAATGGGTAAGTCAGTACTTGAGTAACAGAAGAGATGAGCTGGTCTTTGGGGATGGTGAAGGCTTTGGCATCGTAGGAAGGAGGAGCGGCGAAGAGAGAGAAGAGAGAGAGTGTGGAAATGGGTGTCAAGTGGGTTCTGGGTGGAGGTGAGACCGATTTGATTTTGTGTAGAGATGGAGATTTGGGTGCGGAAGCTGGCGTGGAAGAAGGACCTGAAATTGCTGCTACTGCTCGTAGAGCCATCTTTATTCACCCTTCTCTCTCGCTATCTCTCTCTCCTGAAGTCCCAATTTGAACGGCAAAACTTCTTGTGTTGGCTTCTTGCAATTGATTGGGTGATTATTGCTTGGCCACTGACCACGGAAGCCTCATCTGATCTAGCTGTTCGTTATTTTTTTGGTCCTTTTTCACGACAGGATTTTCATCCAATTGCGATCAAGCTTTTTCAACGGCCAAGATGAAGTCGCGTGCAATTTCTCCTAAAATTTCTTCTTTTTTTTTTTTTTTTTTTTTTTTGTTTTGGAATCAGAATTTTATCGGATGTCTCCGAAGAGACTTTGAATCAGAATGGTCTAATTCAAAAAAGCAAGCCTTTTTCGCTGCAGTAAGTATTGTTTTTAAATTCAGTTTTTTTATTTAAAATTAAAATGTAAAAAGATAGGAAAAGAAAATTATTTGAAGCATTGGTGTCTTTTATTAAAAGTTTAAAATAGCTTATGGCAAGCGAAGAAAAAGAAAAAAAATGTAAATAAAAGTAATTATTTTAAACAGCTTAAGTATTTATAAAATTTTCTTTTGATTGATTTATAATTGATAGAAATTATATAAGCATGACTGAACTAGGTTGTTTTCTAAATTTCAAATACTTTTTAGTATAAAATAATTAAAATTTTAAAAACTAAAGATCAATTAAAAATAAAATATAAAACTATGTCAAAATTCTTATACCAAACGCAATCTTAGAACTGGAATATAACAATCAATACTTGGAAAAACTTGTAATTTCCCATTGTTATATAAATTAATAAATATGAATATTCTATGATTTTTTTAAAAGAGTTATATTTTAAATTTAAGACTATA
>JAJIYU010002971.1:0-28397 GCA_030144865.1 Tinospora cordifolia | reverse complement strand
GCAACTAATGTTTGACTTTCTATTTTCTAGCCTAATCAACACATGTTTAGGCTTAACTTTCTATTTCTATCCCAAGGCACCTAAAGCCTAGGCTCTGATACCACCTTTGGTGTCAGAGTAACTTTCTAATTCTTGCCCAGTCTATCTACTAACTGAGCTCTGATACCACCTTTGTATCAGAATAACATTCTAATTCTTGCCCAGTATGTCTACTAACTGAGCTTTGATACGACCTTTCTAACACCCCAACCCCCGTATCATTAAGCATTGGACGCATCCACCATTTTATTTTTAAATTTTTTGACAAAATTCTGGGGTATTACACAAATGAGGAATAAAAATTAATTTAGTGGATTGTTGGAAGAAAAAAATATGATTATAATGCACAAAATGAGATATCATAGCCAAAAATACAAGGATATGTGCAATTTTTTATGCAAGCAGGATTAGAAAGTCAATCGGGATTGAGATTTGGCAAAAATCCAAAAAGAAAGCAAGAAATTCGGCTGAAAAATCAAAAAAATAAACTTAAAATGCATCATACGGTCCAAAAACAAATTTCTAAAATCCAACAAATGGGATTAAAGCCAAAACGAACGCCCGGGTGCAATGGATCATCAAGATCAAATGGCCAGAGATCCGCGTACGTAACTCCAGGATGATTGTGCAACCAGAAGAGAGTTCCTTGATCGCGAACCAAATTCGAACACTAAAATCGATGATCATCCAACGGCCAAGATTCGTGCTCATGGTAAGATGATCATCTGGTGCTGTGCTCGAAGTGCATGCAATGACGAAGATCAAAGCCTTGTGATTAGATCGCGAACGTTGATGCACTCGAGGATCATCGGACGATCTAGATCAAAGCCGTTTTGATTAGATCCGATCGTTGATGCGCTCAAGGAAATCCAACGGCTAAGATTGAAAATTTGATTTTTGTTGATTGATTCGAGATCAATCCAACGGCTCAGATCGAACCCGAATGCGTGTCTCAAGGAAAATCCTAGGAACTAGATTAACGGATCTAATAAATTAAACGAAAATTTTTTAAACAATAACGAAAAATACGAAAAAAAAAAATTCAAAAATTTCAAAAAAAATAGTTTCTAAATTCCAAAAATTATTTCTAAAATTCGAAAAAAATCCTAAAAATACTCATTCTCCTCTAAAAATTAGAAAGTACTAAATTGTAGACTAATTAGGAGTTTTACTCTAATAACAACTCAAAACTTTCTAATTTTCTCCCTTGAAAAATCTATATAAACCCCCCTAGGCCCCCAATTTATTCATTCCAAACATAAGAGTTGAATGCTCCTCTTGTTTTCTCAAAGCCTTCGTCTTGGCATCTTTTCCATCTTCCCTTCTTGTGTGTGTGAGAAGCTCTTGAATTGGGAAATTAAATTGGGTGATCTTTATTGGCACTAGTAAGCGAGGGAATTGCTGTCGAAATTTCAGAAGAAAAGCGTCACAAGGTGGAAGTGATTTCTAGAACACCCTTCTATTCTTATTTGAATTCATGGCATGCTCATTGTTGTGTGTTTTTCACTGAATTCAAAGATTTTCAACTTCAATCCTAGAATTTAAATGTTTATTTCAATATTTTGGTTTTGATTCATGTTTGAGAAATCATATCGTCCATACCATGTTAGTATCATGCTTAGGCTTTTAAATTAAAATATGATGCATTATGAGTATTTCACGAATTGATTGTGTATATTCTAAGTTTTAATTTGATTTCATATTCTGATATTTATTTTATGAGATCATGACATGAGAATTAATAAAAAACGATGAAGAAAATAACGTACCATCATAGTAAACATGTGGGTTACTATGGATGTTCTTTTCATATGATTAGTTCATATGGTTTTAAGTCCAAAGTACTTGGTTGGTGGGTAAGTTCCCTTGAAGTCCAAAAGTCAAATGAAATTGGCTAATTGGTTTGTGGGTAAATATAAATAAAAATATATGAAAATGAAGAAATAAATAATGTAGATTATTAAATTGTTGGCATTAAAAATATTAAAGAAATAGAAATATCTCTAATAAATACAATATTAAAGAAATAGAAAGGACGGAATATTACAAAATTAATAAAATGGAAAGACATGCGCAAAAATTCATGTTTACATCAATTAGAAAGTGTACAATTGGCAAATTTCGGATAATAACAACCTTAGAAAGTGATTCTGATAATTAGAAACTACATCAAACGGTCCAAAATTAATTTGGTCGATCCAACAAATAAGATCAAAACCAAATCGCCGCTCAAGAGCACCAAATCACCAAAATCCAATGGCCTAGAATCAATTCGTCTGATCTAACGGTCCGATTTTGTTTCGTTGATCGCAAACGTACAACGATCGATGACAATCCAATGGCCAGGATCCATGCTCTCATTCTGATGATCATCGGGTGCTACGCTCGAGGTTCATCTGATGGTGAAGATCAAAGTCGCATTGTTAATCGCCAACTGTGTTGCGCTCGAGGACAATCTGATGGCTCGGATTTGATATGTTTTCGATTGATCGCGAACAGTGCTACGCTCGAGGCTCATCCGACGGTAAAGATCGAAGTCGCTTTGATGATCACGAATGGAGTGCTGCATTTGAGGAAATCCAGCGGTCCAGATCAGATCATATCAGATATGTTTGTTGATCGCAAACTGTTGATTTATTCGAGGAAGATCCGATGATCCACAGCGAATTTGTTAATCTTGATTGTGATTTGAGTGCCGCGATTGAGGATCATCAACGGGCCATATTTAATGCTCTTGATTAAACCGAGAAAATAACGAAAAAATTGAATAAAATCCAAAAAAATCCAAAAAATTTCTTAAAAAATTCAAAAATTGTGTTTTGCTATTTTCCTATACTTGGGGGATATGAAAATTTGAATAATTAGCAAGTTTCCTCCAAGGAGAACACCAAAAACTTGCCATTCTATGCCATTCTAAACTCTATATCAAGGACCCCTAGTGCTCACATTGTTTTCATCCCAAATCAAGAGCATACTAGTCCCTCTTGACTCTCTCTGGCCTTCTTCTTGGCAATCCCCTTAGTTCTTGAGTGATCTTGAACTATTTTTGAGAGTTCTTGAGTATTCTTGAGTGTTCTTGAGAGTTCTTGAGTGTTTGGAAGCTTTGAAGTAACGAAACTCTGGCGGATTTAAGAGGTTTGTAGAAGAGACATAAGGTGGAAATGATTTCTAACATTGACTTCTTTATTTTAATTTGAATAAGTATTGCATGTGTGATGATGTTTTGAAGTTGAATGATTGAATATATATTTTAAATATGCACACTTTATTTATTTGATGTGCCATAAATATACATGTTATGTATGTTTAGAAATCAGGAATAATGATGCATGATATGCTTGAATTGTGCCATGAATAAATATTTGATGATTCATGTTATGTACATGTTGCATCAATGGTTTAATCCGATATTGTGTGTTTTACACTAAGAAAAGATTAAATAATGGTTCAATCTACATACGGGCACGATGATGAACTGCATAGTGTCATCGTGTGTGTTCCACCCCTAATCCGGCTTGCCGGCTTACCTTTGATGATTTCGAACTGGATTTCCAAGTGTGATCCCGCTTCATAGATATTGGGTTTGAGTTTTCAAGAGTGATTCTCTCTCCCAACGATGTGGAACACAGAGATTAACCTCTTTCGGTCCGAATGTCAACCATAAACAAGAAATTTGTTTGAATCGCCTAATGTACAAAAGTTTTTTATATGCTTGGTTTGTTTGAATTGAAATAATGATTTCAATGTTTAGAAAGATTCACTGGGCTATGTCCTTACCCTTTCTTCTATTTTCAAGTAATTGATTTACATGAAGACCGTGAATATTAGTTAGGTTCTTTTTATTTAAAAAGTTTCTAATTTCTATGTAAGGGCATGTTGCCCAAGTTTTGAATCTTTTGCTATAATAGTTTTTCTTCAAGATCAAATTATGTACTCAATTTTATTTAATTAATTGAGTTTATGAATTTCAATTATTTCTTATATTATTGCCTTATTAAATTGTTGAATTTAAATTATGTACTATCAAATAAAGTTAAGGTATGAAATAATTAAAGTAAAAAGTGATGCAAGTTGTGTACTTGTAAATGTAACACTGGCCCGACCCGCCGTTTAGCTTAGTCCACTGTCAAGAGAACGGTGGTCATGTCCAATGCTTAAAGATACGTGGATTGGGGTATTACAATATAGATGTTCATGAGCAAGGGGGGCATGTTTTGGGGAATCTTGGGCAGCCCACAAAGTTGGGTAAGTTTCTAGAAACTCATGGGATGGTTTGCATGTAATAGGGCAAGTGTGCTCATGGTTTAAAAGTTGGGACCACTAAAGCTTTCATGTGTGAGCATATATCTGTTTTCTTATTTATTAAGTATGATCATAAAATCAGATTTGGAATTGTTCCTATAACTGTTAGGATGTCCTCTTTGAAGAGACTTTCTGAGCATATCTAGTTTAGTAAGTGTACATGTGAGCATATCTTGTATTTTTTCCTTTTTTTGGCATCATGAGGGAGCATAAATGGGAGTTTCCAATTTGTTGAGATCTTGTGAGAAAGGAATCTTTCCTTCTCTTTGTGAGTGTACATTTGAATAGAAAACTTTCTTATTTTCTCTTATACACATGATTTAGATAATGTGATCACTTGCTGATTTTGTTTCCTTTATTCTTTTAAGTGTCACACACAGGCAACTTGCTAATTGAGTTCATTACTTGTGTGCCATGTATGTATAGTACATGGAAACTTTCTTATTCCTTCCTTGGATGTCTAGCATGGTTGATTAGTGTGTATATGATCTAGATTTGATGGACACATGATCATGGTTCCAAACTTCCAATCTAGGCTCTTGAATCAACATAAGATACCATTCTTAATTGAGCTCATGAAAACTTTCTATTTTCTTTCTTTTGTGTTCTCATGCATATAGGAAACTTTTCTATGTTTCTTTAAATCATCAAATCATCATAAATAGGCATGGAACCACTCTTCATGGTTTCCATACAATGCATTACGTCTCATATAATTGGATAGGGTGAGGGTGTACAGGATCATGGTGTTCCACCCATGTTACTTGCACATGCTTAGGAGTGGTCATGCATTCATGGGTTTAGAAAAATCAAATAAAATTTAATATCTCTTTATTCACAAGGAATTATGGTTTTTAACCTATAGTTTTGGAATCGCATTAACTTAATAAAAAATTTAAGGTATAGTTTGGTTCAAAGTGATTTTCCTTTCACATACTTTCTTTATTTAGAACCCATTGAAGTCTCTAAATAAATGGAAATCCTAATTTTGGCCAATTGTTTTGATTTTTGGATATGTTGTCTATTTTGTTAGTTCATGTCATCCCATGTCATTTCAAGTCATTTCGATTTCCCAAAGTATCCCTATTCTCAATTCTTTCTTAATTTGGACCCCCCTCAAGGATGTTTGACAAATGAAAACCTTAATCTTGACCAATTGAGCTGATTTTTAGATATATTGTTCAATTGATCGATTCAAATCACTTTGCTTTATTTCAGGTAGTTTTGGATCCCTAAGGGTCACTAAATGAGACTTTTGAAACCTGTCAAATTTAGCTTTGAAATGAGCCTGGTTTCATTTTGCACCCAACTTTCATTTAGTTGAGTACAAAGTTTTTTTTAGGGTATTACATCACGGTGAACTTGAAGTGTCCATATCGTGTTTTGAGAGCTATATTGTGTATATCAGACTCCCTAATTTTCAGTTTGTGGTATCCCAACCTAAGATTAATCTTTGATAAATGAGTGGTTCCTCTTAATTGATCAAATTTGTCATCAATCCTCGGTAGAGGGTACTTATTCTTCATGGTTGCTTGGTTCAGCTTCCAATAATCGACACATAGTCTCATAGAACTATCTTTCTTCTTCACAAATAATATGGGAGCTCCCCAGGGTGACTCACATGGCCTGATGAAGCCTTTTTCCCTGAGCTCGTCTAGTTGAAACTTTAACTCGATTAGTTCCATTGGAGCCATTCTATACGGAGGTATGGCTATAGGGTTGGTCCCAGGGTAAAGTTCAATCTTGAATTCTAATTCTCTAACAGGCGGTAATCTAGGTAAGTTGTCTAGGAATATGTCTTCCTACTCACTAACAACTGTTAGATCTTGAATTTTGTTTTGTTCAACAGAATCCGCCTCTAAGAGTCTTTTGAGCTCATCATTCTGGTTTAGAAAATTTAACATGGCTATGCTTGGACTCTTTGGTAGTATCCACACATCTCCCTTAACTCTATAGGTTTTCTTTGAAGGTAAGGTTATGGTTACTTGCCTTTTAGGGCAATTTATCTAAGCTTGGTATTTGCAATACCCTGTAATCTTGTACCAAATAAAATGAAATAATTCAAATTTCATTTGATTGAATTTGAGTGAAAAATTAAAATGGGTACAATTTAAGGATAAATTTAGCAAGCCCAAATCCCATTTAGTGAAACTTTTAACCTTAGAATGACTTCAAATGACACGAGATGTCATGAACTGATCAACTAGACAACAAATCCAAAAATTAGCTCAATTGGCAAAAATTTGGGTTTCATTTGCCTAATACCCTTTAGTAAAGTTTAAATTAGGAAACTAAATGAAATGAACATCACCCTAGCCAAATGGTAATTTGGAAATGTTTATTATTTTATTATGAACACAACAATATATATTAAAGTCCTTAATTCTTGGTAAATAATGAGATATGAATTTTTATTAAATTCATGTGGACCCATAAATTCATGGCTATTCTTGCAAACTACATGAGTGGAACACCATGATCACGTACACCCTCACCTTACCCAACCTCAATGGAACGTTTCCCTTATTTGGAATCATGTAGAATGATCTAATGTGCCATGCAAATGATCAAGTATACCACACCTATGAGAAACCATGAAGAATGATCTCATGTACATCACACTTTGATCATATGCACCATGCCCTATTGTGCTAAAATCGGTCCATGTGTGTGTGCACACACGTGAACAACCCTAATTAGAAGTATCTAAATGATGAAACATGCTCACATCTAAACCATAGACATCACACACAAAGGTGAAACTAAAGTAGAAAGTTTCCTAAACCCAAAATGATCCAATCTTGGCACCATGTGAAGGAAAGACCGTTATAACCTTTATGCAGAAACCTTAGTTGTCCTCAGTGTGTCTTATGTGTAAAAACCTAGCTGTTATATTTGAGGAAACCCTAATCAAAGTTGTCAAAACTATGTCCCCCCCTTGTATCTTGAAAATTCCATATAAAACCCCACTTTTGCACGCTTACTTTTCATCCTAAAGTGAAGAGTTAACACTTCCTTCTTAACTTGCTCTAGCCTTCTTCTTGGCAATCCTTATGTTCTTGAGTGATCTTGAAGCATTCTTGAGTGCTTGATGTTTGATTGAATGCTCTTGAGTTGTCTTGAAGTACTAGAACTATTGAAGAAAGGAACCTGTACTAAAATTCTGAGAAAACGTTTCATAAGTTGGAAGTGATTTCTAAAACCTCCTCTTTTCTTTTTTAGATTAATACCATGTTATTTGCAAGTTTAATTTTTAGAAATCATTCATGTTTCAATTTCAGAAATTTAATTATGATTTCAGTTTCAATTTATTACATAAGCATGTGTTTAAGCATTCATGAATCCATGCCATGCCTAGTACCATGTTTTGGTTTATCTCAATGGATGATGCATATTTTTGGATGATTTATGCTTTGATTTTTAGATTGTTTATGTTCTAAAATTTATTTATCTTATTTTATGATTCTTGAATATGAGATTAATAATTAGATGTTGGTGATTAATAAACATATACCACCATAGTGAACATGTGGGTTACTATGGTGTTCTTTGCATGTGATTAGTTCACATGGGTGATGTCCCAAAATACTATGGTGTTTTTTGCTTGAAATGCCTAATGTATAAAAATATATGAATTATGGTGTGCTTTTGCTCTAAATTAGAAAATTGGTTGTTTGAAAAGGATCCAAGGGGCAATGTGCTCACCCTTCTCTTATTTTTTAGGAAATTAAATACATGATGAAGCATGCTAAAAACTTAGAATGCAAGTAGTTTTTAGAAAGTTTCCATTTTACAATGTAGGAGCATATTGCTCAAGTTTTGAATATTCTGCTGCAATAGTTTCATTTTAAGATAGAGTTATGTACTCTACTTTATTAAATTAATAAAATTTATGAATTTTTTTATTTCTTGCATTATTGTCTTATTTGATTTGATTCCTAAATTTTGAGTTAAGTACTCTTGAATTACATTAAGGCATAAGATAATTGAAATGAATGTCAAGTGTGAATCACTTGTAAAGCAATACCAGCCTGATCCGCCCGTATGGTTAAGTCTATTGTCAAAACAGTGGTTATGTCCAAACAAAGAAAGAATATAGGGATTGGGGTGTTACAGTATTGGTCTAACCAATCCATCCCAAAGATCACTTCATGGCTATAAAATGGTAAGTTGTATAGGTCAACTGATATGAGTTTATCACCAAACCTGAGGTCACAATTACACATTCTTTTTGAGGTAACTGTGGTCGCTATTGATGTGGACACATTCAAAGTTACACGTAGTATTTTTGTCACAAGTCGTAACCTATCAGCTAGTTTTTTAGAAATAAATAATTTTGAGATGCCTGAATGAAATAATAGTTTCACAACAACATTCAATAGTAGGAACGTACCTTCCATAGCAGGGACTTGATTTTCCTAGGCATCAATAGCAAACATTCTAGTATAATTCTGATCATGGCCCTGATTCTGCCCTTGGTTGACATTCTACTACTACTGCCTACCATGAAGACGACCGTTCTGACCTCCTCCCCATGGTGGTTATTGTCGATGAGTTGGAGCAGGGGTAGTTGGACAATTTTTGGTAATATGACCCTTCTGCCTGCACACGCAGGACAAATATTGTCTCCTTGCCTGTTTTTTAGACTCGTCCTTGGTCTACCCCTATTTTTGTGGTGTTTTCCCACCACTCTTGCTTTTCTTCTGAGTCTCTTGTTTTTTTTATTCTTGGGCATCTTGTTCTTCCCCCTCAACCTTTGTTTCAGGTTGAGTTCTTGTTCTAGTGTTAGAGCCTTTTCTAAGATGTATTTGTATGTCTTTAGGTCCAGAGTCCTTATTATCTATCGGATCTCCATCTTGAGACCCTGTACAAAATGATTATCCTTCATTCTCTCTTCCCTAATCAGTTTTGGCGAGAATTTAGTCAATTCAGTGAACTTCCTTTCACATCCTGCTATAGTTAGGTCCCTCTGGTTCAGTTAGACAAAATCTTCTTGTAGGTTACTTAGTGTCGCCTTAGGAAAAAACTTTTCATAACAGATCTTCGTGAACTTCTCCCAGCTCATTGCTTCAACATTTGTGTTAGGATCCACCTTCATCATTCACCACCAACTTTTGGTTGGTCCCTTGAAGTAGTGCATCGCCAGTGCCACCAACGCGAACCCGTCACCTTCAGTACATTCAGATGTTCCTCCATTTCTTGATATAGTGATCAACTATAACAACCTGGGCCCACTACGTACTGATATTGTCTACACCTCAGCCACCATTGACTGGGTGTAGGGTTTTGTTCTTGGAAAGACTCAAAGCTAAGTCTCCCAAAAGCGTTTGGCACTAGTAAGGCTCGCAATTGCTCATTTAACCCAGACATCACTTTAGTGTCAAACCGATGTTGGATATTACAATACTTTGGTGAGACAATCCACAATCACTCAAACAGTATCTTCTCCTTTCTGGTTCCTAGGCAAACCATTGACAAAATCCATTGCAATGTTATCCCACTCTCATTTAGGGATCGGGAGTAGTTATAACATTCCAAAGAGTTTTTGATGTTCTGCTTTTACTTGTTGATAGGTTAAGCACTTGGCAACATGCTTAGCCTCGTCCCTCTTCATTTCTCTCCACCAGTAAGTCTTTATGAGGTTCTGGTACATCTTATTTGGACCTGGATGTATTGTATACTTAGCATGGTGAGCCTCGTCCAGTATGGTCTGCTTACTTTGTCCACTCTGAGGTACGCAGATCACCCCCTAGAGACAGGTTTAAGCTTAACCACAAGGCAAGTTGGGTCCTATGTTACATTTATAAGTATACAACTTGCATCCCAATTCCTTTATTCTAACACTTATTAAAATACTCATAAATACACTTCCATTGAGTTTAATTTTTAACAAGATAATACAAGTAAATAAAAGAAAACTTCAAACTCTTTATTTATTCAAAATAAAATAAAGTTATACATTATCAAATTCATATAATCAAAAGAAAAAGTACATAACTGTACTATTTAAAACAAAAATTCAGCGAAAGTCTTTATTCAAAATTTGGGCAATATACCCTTACATAGAAACTTTCTAAAAATAGACTTTTTAATTCCTTAGCAAGCTTGATCTTGCATTTCAAATTCCTCAAAAATAAAAGGAAGAGGTGAGCACATAGCTTAGTGGATCATTCATTAAACAACTAAGTTACTATTTCAAATCAATAGCACATCCAAGTTCAAACACTTTCATGTATTAAGTGAATCAAGCAACTTTTTGGTTGAAGTTGACGTTAAGACTGAAAAGGGTTCTACTCCATTAATGTTCTTAATTTAGATACCCCTATGTAGTGTGAAAAAGTATTTCTTTGTCACTTTCCATTAGATGCCACATACCAAGTATCCCTTAGTTGCGCTCCTCAACCACACCAAGCATGTGTTAAGAACACCCATAGCACCCATATGGGTCACTATGACAGTGCGTGGTTCTTGTCTTCAATTTCTTATATTTAAGAATCACATAAGCATAAAAGAAATTTGAAATGTAAATATCAAAATTTTAAACAATCAAGAAAGCATGAAAACATTAGATAGCATGCTTGAAACATTGAATTAAATACTAAACATGGATTCTAAGCATGACATGCTCTCATGAGTGATTAAAACATAAAAATATGTTGAACTAAAATTAAAATATGATTAAACATGCTGAAAATAAAAAAAAACATGCTGAACACTAGATTCAAAAAAGCATGAACATGCTAAAATTTTGAAAGAGCAAAGTAGAAGTTTAAGAAATCTCCTCTACCTTAATCTGAGTTTCTTTGTAGAATTCGGCATAAGTTACCCTTATCCACCACTTTCAAAACTTCAAAAACTTTTAATCATCAACAAAACTACTTCAACAACTCTCTAAAATACTAAAATAAGAACTTTCCAAACAGGAGAGAAGAGTGAGAAGAGGTGCGAAGAACAAGCAAAGACAGAAGTGTCAACTCTTTGCTTTGGGATGAAATGAATGTGAACAACAAGGAGTTTATATAAATGTTGATGAGCACAAGGGGGGCATCTATGGCAGCTAAGGTATCTCACCACATTTGGGCATGTTTCTAAACTCATAAGGGACGGTTTGGGTAAGAACGGCAAGTGAGCTTTTTGGCCCACTAAAGCTTGCCAAATTCCCATGAGCAAATATTTGATTCTCTATCTTATTTCTTTTTTAATTTAAGAAAATATTTTCAAACTTTGATCCATTCTAATCTCAATTAGGACGTCCCATATTAGGTTGGTTCATGGTTTAGAAACATTTCCTAGACAACACTTTGCTTGGTGATCACATATGCATGAAGTGGAAACATTCCCTTCTTGGTGTCATGGAAGATCTTTCTTATGGAACTTCTAGTTTTGGTTTGTGTAGCCAGAAAGGGATGGCTAGGGTTTGTAGGTGAACACCGTTTATGTTTTAGAAACTTCTAATAAGGTTTGTCACATGTGTGCATACACCCACACACAGACATGGGTGTAGACGTCCATGAAGGTGCATGGAATACTTAATCATTTTCTTTGGTACATGGGATCACTTTTTCTTGATTTCTAACCATGATGAAACCTCATATATGTGAGTGTACTGAATTATTTGCATAGTACATAGGATTATTTTGTATGGATTCAAATAATAGAAACATCCCATTGAGGCTGGGTAAGATGAGGGTACACATGATCATGGTGTTCTACCTATGTGTCTTGCACATGTTAGGTGTAGCCACGACTTCATGGGTTCACAAAAATCAAATAAAAATTATTATCTCCTTATTTACATGGAATTATGATCTATATAATTTTGGAATCACATGAATCTAATGCACATTTTAAGGTATGGTTTGGCCATAGGTGGTTTTCCTTAACAAACTTTCCTTATTTAAGACCCACTGAGGTCATTAGGCAAATGATAATCCAAATCTTGGCCAATTGTTTATATTTTTGGATATATCATTCATTTTATTAGTTCGTGTCATTCCGGTTCGTTTCGGGTCATTTCAATGCCCCGAAGAATCCTAAATGACAATTCTTTGTAATTTAGACCCCTTGAAGGGCGTTTGACAAATGAAATACCAAACCTCGACCAATTGTTCTAATTTTTGGATATATTGTCCGCTTAGTTGGTTCATGTTACCTTACTTCATTTGAAGTTGTTTTCGGTCCCTAAGGGGTACTAAATGAGAGTTTTGGAACATGCTAAATTTAGCCCCGAAATGAGCTCGATTTCATTTTGCACCCAAATTTTACTAAATAAATGATAAGTTTCGTTTAATTGAGTACAAAGAATATAAGGTATTACAACCTACCCTCCTTAGACAAATTTTGTCCTCAAAATTTGTATATAACTAAGGATTTCTAGGGAATAGGTGTGGATACTCGGCCTTGATCTTGCTTTGGAGTTTCCAAGTAGCTTCTTCCACCCTGTGATATTTCCGCAATACATTCACTAATGGGATATCCTTCGTTCGTAGACTATGTACTTTATGGTCAAGGATTTTGATTGGTGTTTCTCCGTAAGTGGCATCATCTTGAATTTTTACTTCCTTCTTGTGGATGATGTGAAAGGGGTCAGGTTCGTACTTTCTCAACATGGACACATGGAATACGTTATGAACTAAAGTCATTTGTTTTGGTAGGTCCAACTCATAACCACATTCCCCAGTTCTTCTAAGTATTTCAAAGGGTTCGACAAACTTCGGAGATAACTTCCCTTTGAATCTGAACTTCTTGATGCCCTTCTAAAAACTAATACCTTGTCCCTAACTTAGAACTCTAGTGGTCTTCTCTTCTTGTCAACATAGCCCTAATAACGACTTTGTGCTGCAGTCAACCTCCTCTGTATTAACTTGACTTGATTATTTATTTCTTCCACCAAATCTGGTTAAGTTAATATATGGTCCACGAGTTCAGCCCAACATGTAGGTGATCTGCCGAGTCTTCCGTAAAGAGCCTTGAATGGAGCCATCTTAATGCTCGCTTAATAACTATTGTTATAGGCAAACTCTAACAAGTGTAGGTACTTGCTCCAATTCCCCTTGAAGTCTAAAACACAAGACCTTAACATATCTTCTAAAATATAGATAACTCTCTCAAACTGACCATCCGTCTGAGGGTAAAATACTGTACTCATAGTGACTTAGTACCCATCTCCTTCTGTAGACTCTGCCAAAACTGTAAAGTGAAGCAAGAGTCTCTGTCAGACACAATAGTCTTGGGCTGTAATACCCTAAATCCTCTGTACTCAATTAAATGAAATTTATCATTTATTCAATGAAATTTGGGTGCAAAATGAAACCGAGCTCATTTCAAGGCTAAATTTGGCAGGTTTTCGAAACTCTCATTTAGTGCACCTTAGGGACCCAAGACAACTTGAAATCAAATAAGGTAACATGAACCAACTAAGGAGACAACATATCAAAAAATTAAAATAATTGGTCAAGGTTAAGGTTTTCATTTGCCAAACGCCCTTCAGGGGGTCCAAATTAGAAATAATTGTCATTTAGGGTACTTTAGGGGATCAAAATGACTCGAAATGAAACGAAATAACATGAACTAACAAAATAAATGACATATCCATAAATTAGAATAATTGGTCGAGGTTAAGGTTTTCATTTGCCAAACGCCCTCCAGCGGGTCTAAATTAGAAAGAATTGTCATTTAGGGTACGTTGAGGGATCAAAATAACTCAAAACGAAATGGAATGACATGAACTAAAAAAATGAATGATATATCCAAAAATCAGAACAATTAGCCATGATTTGGATTTTCATTGCCTAGTAACCTCATTGGGTCTTAAATAAGGAAAATTTTTGAAGGAAAATCACCTAGGGCCAAACCATACTTCAAAATGTGCATTAGGTTCAAGTGATTCCAAAACTATAGGAATATAAATCATAATTCCATGTAAATAAGGAGATATTAATTTTTATTTGATTTTTGTGAACCCATGAAGTCATGGCCACCCCTAACATGTGCAAGTCACATGGGTAGAACTCCATGATCATGTGCACCCAACTCTACCCTAAGCTCTATGGGACGTGTCCATTATTTGAAACCATGAAGAATGATCCCACGTGCCATGTCAATGATCAAGTATGCCCACACCTATAGAAACCATGAAAAATGATTCCATGTGCCAAGATAAATAATGATGTATACTAAGATTACATATAAAATGTCTCATAAGTGTGTGTGTGGGCACGCATGTGACAAACCTAAGATAGAACTTTAATGAGAGTGGTTTATTTAAAGATATATAGAAAGATTCCTTCACCTAGAAAAGAATTAGAAAATAAAAACTTGTCTCTTGCTCACATGTGGAGCCAAAAAGGGAGAGAATCCAAGGGAAATAAAAAACATTCCAAAGCTTTATTTTCGTGTGCCTATATTAGAAACTTATTTGATTTTATGAATCACAACACATTAGAATATTTTCCTACTAATAGAGGACATGCAAGAGAGATTAGAATATATTCTAAACCTTTAATTGTGTTCACACACATAAAAGAAACAAATAAGGTCAAAAGATTGTGCTCACACTTGGATTGGAAACCTTAGTGGTCCCACTTGCTAACCATGAGCACACTTGCCTTTCTCACCCAAACCATCCCCTTATGAGTTTGGAAATATGCCTAAATGTGGTGAGCTTCCCTAGCTGCCCTAGATGCCCCCTTGTGCTCATGAACACCTAGAAATACCCCCTCTTGCTCATATTCATCTCATCCCAAAGCAAAGAGTTAACACTTCCCTCTTTGCTTGTTCTTGCCTTCTTCTTGGCACCTCTTCTCACTCTCTTTTCTTTCTTGTGTGAGATTCTTATTTCAGTATTTTAGAGAGTTGTTGAAGTAGTATTGTCAATGGTTTAAAGTTCTGAAAGTGGTTGATAAGGCAAACCTCTGTCTAATTCAACAAAAACTCAAATTAAAGTAGAGGGAATTTCTTAAAACTCTACTTTGCTATTTTAAATTTCTAGCATGTTCATGCTTGTTTAAATTCTAATTTTCAGCATATATTATTTTAGTTTCAGCATGTTTAATCATATTTTAATTTTAGTTAGCATGTTTTTATGTTTTAATCACTCATGAGAGCATGCCATGCTTAGAATTCATGTTTAGGATTTAATTCAATGTATCAAGCATGTTATGTAATGTTTACGTGCTTCTTGGTTGTTTAAAATTCTAATATTTATATTTTAAATTTCTTTTATGATTATTTGTTTCTTAAATATAAGAAATTGAAGATAAGAACTACGTACTGTCATAGTGACCCGTATGGGTACTATGGATGTTCTTAACACATGCTTGGAGTGTGTGGTTGCAGGGCGCAACTAAGGGATACTTGGTATGTGGCATCCAATGGAAAGTGACAAAGAAATGTCTTTCCACCCTAAAGAGGGGTATCTAAATTAAGAACATCAAGGGAGTAGAACCCTTTCAGTCTTAACGTCAATTACAACCAGAAAGTTGTTTGAATCATTAAATGCATGAAAGTGTTTGAATTTGGATGTGCTATTGTTTTGAAATAGTAACTTAGTCGTTTAATGAATGATCCACTAGGCTATGTGCTCACCCCTTCCTTTTATTTTGCAGGAAATTGACTTGAATCATGAAGGCCATGGATATTAGATTATTTTTAAGTTTTGAAACTTCTATTTTAAGGGCATGTTGCCCAAATTTTCAATTTAAGACTTCCGCTGAATTTTATTTAAGTTTTCAAAGTTATGTACTCAATTTTTTATTTAAGAATGTAACTATCTTTATTTTATTTGAATAAATAAAGAGTTTGAAGTATTCCTTTATCTAATTGTATAGCCTTATTAAATTGAAATTTAATATATTGTGATGTATCCATGAACGTTTTGAATAAATGTTTACATAAAGGAATTGAGATGCAAGTTGTGTACTTGTAAATGTAACATAGGACCTAACCCACCTTGTGGTTGAGCTTAAACATGTCTCTTGGGGGTTGGGGTGTTACATGGGCATACCATGAAGCTTGACGATTTCTTTCACATAGATTTCTCCCAGCTTGCTGACTTAGTCTGTGGATCTATTTGGCAAAAAATTGCCAATTAAGTGAGATGATCTGCAATTACCCATACAGTGTTTTCTCCCTAAGTCTTAGGGTATCTGCAGCATCTAACCTAAGGTTAGTATGCCTATCTTATTCAATTTCCTCTATTAGGCTTGTGAGCTATTCATTTTGCTTTTGTTCCCCCCCCCCCCCCCCCCCAGATCTGATTGCAAAAGATCTAGTGGGCAAGACATGTTGTAGAGATATGCTCATTTTTCATTTAGGGTCATACCTAACCTAAAGTTATCAATCTATTTGAATGTCAAAGTTTCTTTGTCATACCCCACCTCCATCTCAGTGGACTTGACCACATGGCAGGCCTCGGATTATTACTAACACTTTTTATTCCCATACTTTCTATTTTCAACCTTCAAAACATAGCAACAAGGATTCTTAAGGGAATAAGTTTTGTTAATTGGAAAAGTTCAAGTACAAAACCTTATTCAATCCAAAATTCGTAAATGCTAACATTTAATAATTTTAAGTAAAGGATTCCACATCGATAATTAAATTTAAAACAAATTTTCCTTTCTTAATATTGTTATACTAGGTTTTTAGGGTAGGTTTTGATCTTCTTGAGCCTCACTAGTTGGCATTTTGTTGTTGTTGTTTGCCCTAAGAATGATCATTTTGACCTCCTCCTTAAGTGTTTTGTGGCTAAGGAACTTGAGCGGATGCAGTTGGCTAGTTTCTTGCCAAATGAGCCTTCTGCCTGCACACATAGCATAGTCCCTGCTTCCTCACCTATTCTTTTAGTTCATCTTTATTTTGCCTCTGATTCTGAATTTGTGGTGCTTTCCCACCACTCTTATTCTCCTCCATCTCTTGGTACTAGTGGTCTGCCAAGATTCAATCTATTTTCCCATCAAATGAAGGAGGATGGAACTTTTTTAGCTCTATCAACATCTTCCTTTGTTTCTCATCCTCCAAACCTTCTTGAGCTCTTTGATTCTCAGGATCTTGGGCCACAGGTGCTAGCTGTTGAACTTGGATAGGTTCAGGTACTTGTGGCTGTGAAGCCACCTGAGGAATTATTTGTAGAAGTGCCCTCGATAGTTGATCTGACACCATCTGCTACATCTCATTCATCATGGCCTCCATCCGTGCCTCCATTCCAACAGGTCATTCTTTTTCTCGTTGCTCAGTCTCATCATAGGTGGTGGATCGGATTGTGTACTTCCTTGCTTCAGCCATTTTCCACAATTTGGGTAGGTTGTCAGTATTAGCCTTGTCAAACGTTTGTAATATCATTACTCTAGATTCATGTCTCTAGGTTCTCGATCTGTTCAATGGCCATAAAGTTTTTTTTCTAGGTTCTTTTCATGCATGGGTACAAGATTTGGTCTCAAAGTAAATAAATAACAAAGCATGCATACCATACAATCATACGATCAAGCAAGCATAGCTGTTGCCAACCCTGCAAGTGTACAGGTTTGCACTAGTATTAACCGGTGACATCAGATATCATCCTCAGGGACAAATGGATTTAATAAAATACCTCAAATCCCAATTTACTGCTGGTCTTCATTTTATCAAGGCTCAATTTGAAGTGAGTACATCAATTTTTGAATAGAAATCTAACCTAATGAGAGTAATTAGACCTTGCTTTAGAAAACTTTATGAAATGGATGTCTAGGATAATTAATGTCGCTGTGTAGCCTGTGATTCTCATTTTAGATCATGAATTGTTTACACTATGAGTTCTATGCACTTGTAATTGAAACCCTCTCTCAAGGCGCTTCAATATCTATTAGAGTTGTCTTATAATGCCCTCTCCCGAGGTGCTTAATCAACAACCTAATTTTGTGTAATCGAAAGTTCTGTGCAACTAACAACCCTCTACTCAATCAACTATTCTAAGTCTATGTTATGATAACCACCCATTAGACCTCTCTCCTAAGTTAGTTTAATGCCTTGAGCTCGTCATGTCTATGGCTAGTAAACACAAAGCATTAAGCATAAACAACATAGAATTGTGTTTCTAAATCAATAACATTAACAAGAAATCATTAACATCACTGCTATCATCATCATCTCCAAACACTTCTTCCTCAGTATTGAAATCATTCAAATCTCTGCCATCATCATCATCATCATCATTCTCATCGTTGCCTGTCGGTGGAGTCGAGGGCGCTGGTGGTGCACAATAAGTCATCGCCGTGTAGGGTATGCAACAAGAAGGAGAAGGATAAGCCTGTGCCATACTCAGGTCCTAGCGGTGTAGCTATTGAGTGAGATACGCCATCCAATGCATCATGGTATGCTTAGAAGAGGAAGGCGTAGTAGCAGCTGATGAAGATGGTGGTGTATCAGAAGAAGGAATAGGGGCATGTGTGGAACTTGTTGGATTAGCAACTAGTGGGGGTGACTCGGTAGAGGCCCTATGCCTCTTAGCAAAGGTAAAAGTGAGCATATTCACCACAATATGATCTTTCGTCTTCAATAGGGGCTCACTTTTCTCCCACACAACGCCGACTCTCTTGCACAGCTCCATGATGAGGGTAGGGTGAGGAAGACCGACATTGGTCTTTTCAATTGCAGACTTGATGGAGTTGGAAATAATGGTTCGAATGTTGATTGGGAGCCCTTTCATGATGAAGTAAACTAATACAACTTGCTCAATAGTGAAATTGTTAATAGCTAAGGAAGGAAGAAGGTTAGCACAAACCAAGTACAACCAAACCTTAGCTGGGGTCTAAAATGTAGTCTTCACGAAGTTGACGGGCCGGTTGTTGTAGCAAATCCATGAGGCCTCGTCAACACATAAAGTCCGCAGCACCTCGTCTAGGTCAAATCTAGGAAGGTGGTTATAATACTCATCTGGTGAGTCAGCAAGAAGGCCATAAACTCCATTAATGGCTGCTGCACTGAGTTGCATCCATTTTCTACGAACCTAGACTGCAGTGCCTTCCCTATCTGGAACATTGGCGTAGAACTCTTGTACCACTAGGACCATTGTAGTGGAAGGCTCCTGAATAAGCCGCTCCCATTGTCGAGAAGCTACCACAACATCAATGCCAATACTGCACTCTTCCTGCATCAGCATAATTCCTCTCTCAAGAATGAGATGACGATTAAAGCGTATCATGTTGAACCACTGCTTTGCAACAGCCGTTTTGAAGCAGTTGCGGTCTATCGGCGACGGAAGTTGTGCCAGTTACTTCCCCTTAGAGGCATGATGTTTCATTCTTGGAGGCCTACAACAGTAGCAATAGTTGACAAGGAAAATAATAAAATTCATACAGTAATACAACTAATTAGACTACGTACTAAAAATTCTTTTAAACAAGTTGAAGTACATTAGTCCACAAGTCAAACATCCAAAACATCAAAATTGTTTATCAAGAATATCTAAAGATAAATTTTGCAATCCCACTGCTACTATATTCAATCAAAATGACTATGGAATAGCTTCATCATATCGAAACAAAAGAGCCAATAGCCTAAAATGCTCTTGAACAATGATTTGTGCAAGTCTTTGCCTCAGATAAATCAGTAATCATTTACACATGAACTAAAAGGAGGGAAGTTGAAATTCCTTTTAAGCAAAACAACCATTTCAAGTAGGGAAGATGATATTCAACTCCTAAACCCATCTAAATATGAAAATAAAACAAAGAACTACTGAAAAGTAAAGTAAAAACACTTACATTATCGTTGGAAAAGGAAAGGAAACTCTGAAAATTGAAGGGAAGATAAAGAGCCATAGAAAGATTTCAAAAATTTCAGAGCAGAATGGAGCAAAATGACCGCGATCTGACTTAAAAAGACGCACGGACTATGGTCAGTGCTTTATGGACAGCAGTCCATGTATGGATTTTTTGAAACGGTGCAACTATAGGAGTTTTGCCTACCACTGTCCATAAGAGTGTTCATAAATTTTAAACCGCAGTCCATTGAATATGCAAAAACACCCATTCTGGTGGCCGCAGTACAAAGAAGCGTATGCTTTTGGTGACTGTGGTCCCTTGAATTGAACAGAACATGGTATTCTGGTGACCGCGGTACACATAAAAAAGTGTTTTGTGGACCGCAGTACATGGACGATAGGCATTCATGTGAGCTCTATTGACCACAGTACACAGAAGCAGTGATTCTGTGGACCACGGTAACCAGTGTATTGTTACCCCATTTCCAATTCTAACTATTGCAAACCTATCTTTTCAATGAAATCCTATAAAAATAGAACTCAATACATGAAAATAAACACAAAACCACACTTGAAAACTCTAATTCTATAGTGGGTTGCCTCCCACTCAGCATTATGTTTAACGTCGTTAGCTCAACGACGATACGATGTTTCAATCTAGAAGTACTGCCATTTCAACAGTTTGCTTGGGTTCCCCATAGAATATCTTCAATCTCTGACCATTTACTTTGAATTTATGGCCATCTAGCAAGCTCTGCACTTCCATAGCACCATATGGGAAGACTTGAGTAACTAGGAAAGGTCCCGACCATCGAGATTTCAATTTTCTGGGAAATAAACAGAGTCTTGAGTTAGATAGCAACACCTGCTAGATAGGTTTAAATTCCTTCTTCTCAATGAGTTGATCATGTCGTTTCTTTGTCCATTCTCTATAAACGGTGTTGCTCGAAAAGGCCTACCAGTGAAACTCCTCAAGTTCAACAAGCTGAAACAAATAAATCTCTCCACAAGCTTTTGCATCAAAATTTAACTTCTTGATGGCCCGGTAAGCTTTGTGTTCTAATTCACAAGGCAGGTGACAAGACTTGCCATACAATAACTGATATCAAGACATACCAATGGGCATCTTAAATGATGTCCTGTATGCCCACAATGCATCATCCAATTTTAGAACCCAATCCTTACGGTTTGTTCCAACCGTCTTTTGTAGTATTGCCTTGATTTCTCGATTAGACACTTCGGCTTGCCCGTTAATCAATGGATCATAAGGTAATGCAACCTTGTGTCGCACGCCGTACTTGGTGAAAAGATTTTTGAAAATTTTATTGCAGAAGTGTGTACCGTCATCACTCAAAATTGCTCTAGGAATGCCGAAATGAGAAAAAATGTTGCGAGAGAGTAACTTCAAAACAACTCTAGCATCATTCTTCGATGTATCCACTGCTTCGACCCATTTAGAGACATAATCAACAGCACGCAATGTATATTGTTTGCCATTTGAAGGTGGAAAAGGTCCCATGAAATCTATGCCCCACACATCGAACAACTCAACCTCTACAAATGAAGTGAAAGGCATTTAATTTTTTTTTGGAAATGTTTCCTTGTTTCTGACATACCTCACATGTCTCTACGAATTGATAGACATCTTTTAGCATGCTTGGCCAATAAAATTCGCTCTCAAGAACGTGCCTTGTTGTACGTTGATGGCTGTAATGGCCGCTGTAGGGTGAAGCTTAGCAATCGTGAAGGACTTTATTAAAGTTCGATTCTAGGATGCAAAGACAGATCACTTTGTCAACACATCTTTAGTACAGAAAAGGGTCATCGCAAAGATAGAGCTTTCTTTCATGTATGAAGCGCTTAGGCGGCTTTGAGATAGGTTTGGTGGAGTAGCGCCCGTAGCTTTATAGTTGGAAAAGTCTGCATATCATGGTATGCTATCACTGACAATCATGAGGTGTTCGTCAAGAAAAAGTTCTACTATGCTTGTTGGATCAGGATTTGATTCATTAGACAAGTAGGACAAATGATCTGCTACCACGTTCTCTGTACCTGTTTTGTCTATCACCTCTATATCAAACTCTTGTAACAATAAGATCCATCTTATCAATCTGGGCTTTGTGTCCTTCTTTGCAAAGAGTTGGCGGATGGCGTCATGTTCAATTAAAACCTTGACATGTTATCCCACAATGTATGACCTGAATTTGTCACATGCAAAGACAACAGCCAACAACTCCTTTTTAGTAGTAGTATAGTTCTTTTGAGCATCATCCAACGTTTTACTTAAATAATATATAGCTCTAAACATTCTATTACATCTTTGTCCTAAAACAACACCATTCGCATAGTCACTAGCATCACACATGACCTCAAATGTCTCTTTAAGTGTATTAAAAGAGCAGATGTTAAAGCCTTTTTAAGTGTATTGAAGGCTTCTACACACTCAATTGTGAAATTAAACTAAGCTTCCTTTTCTAGCAAATTACACAACGGCCAAGTGATTTGGGAAAAGTTCTTAATGAATTTCCTATAAAAACTTATATGCCCCAAGAAACTTCTCACCTCTCGCACTGTTGTTTGGGGTACTAGCTTTTCAATGGCTTGAATCTTTGCCCTTTCCACTTCAAGACCATTAACATAAACTTTGTGGCCCAAAACAATACCTTCTAGAACCATGAAATGACAGTTTTCCCAATTAAGAACCTGGTTCTTTTCTTCACAACAAGTAAGGACTCTTTCCAGATTAAGCAAGCATTTATCAAAGGTTTAACCAAACATTGAAAAGTCATCCATAAATACCTCCATGATGTCTTCAATCATGTCTACAAAAATTGCCATCATACATCTCTGAAAGGTAGCTGGTGCATTGCACAAACCGAAAGGCATCCTCATAAATGCATAAGTTCCATATGGGCAAGTGAAGGTTGTCTTCTCTTGACCCTCTGGTACAATGACTATCTGATTGTACCCTAAGTACCCATCTAAGAAATAATAAAAATCATACCCAGCAATTCGATTCAACATTTGATCCACAAACGGCAAAAGAAAGTGATCCTTGTGGCTTGCTTTGTTCAACTTTTGTTAATATATACACACGCGCCATCCTGTTGTTGTGGTTGAAGCAATTGTCTCTCTTTTCTCAATTGTGACAACCATCATCCCTCCCTTCTTGGGCACAACATGAATGGAACTAACCCATGGTGAATATGATATTGCAAAACTAATTCTTGCACTCAACCACTTCATCACTTCTTTCTTCATAACATCCCTCATGATAGGGTTGAGTCTTCGCTGGTGTTCCACTGTAGGCTTATGTGAATCTTCCATTAAGATCTTGTGCATACAAATGGCTGGACTTATCCCTTTGATATCTTCAATGGTCCATCCTACAACAGCTTCATGGTCTTTTACCACTTTCAGCAACTTCTCTTCTTGGGCAGGGGTCAATGAAGAGGAGATAATAACTGGGGATGATGGAGCTTCATCCAAATAGGCATATTTCAAATGTTGTGGAAGCAGTTTCAATTCAACTACCCTAAGAGTTTCTTGAACATCTTCGGGTTGTTGAACTCCGAGTAATTGTTCTTCAAAACTATTTGATTCTGGTGGACATGCTTCCAAAGCTAACACAACTAGCTTCTCATCTTCAGTCATGGATTTGGGAAAGGCCAGTAAGCGAGAGATAGATCCCACCAAATTATCTTGAGAGCTCAATTCATTCACCACCTCAATAATGCAAGAGTTTAGAACTTCTACCCTTTTGCACTCATGCAAATCATTGGGGTAGTTCATTGCCTTGTAAAGATTGAAAAAAACCTTTTCTTCATTCACTCTCAAGGATAATTCTCCCTTATAGACATCTATGAGTGCATGCCTTGTAGCCAAGAACAATCTCCTAGGGATGAGTGGTATTTTACAATCTTCTTCCATGTCTAAAACTGCAAAGTCTATTGGAAATATGAACTTATCCACCTTAACTAACACATCCTCAATGACACCCTTTGGATATGTTAAGGATCTGTCTGCTAGTTCAAGGGTTATTGTAGTTGGCTTGATTTTTGACATTCCCAACCTCTTGCATACTAACAATTGCATCAGATTAATGCTTGCCCCAAGGTCACATAGCGCGTTCTCAAAGATTTTAGAACCTATATTGCATGGTATGGTAAAACTGCCTGGATCTTTCAACTTCTGAGGAAGTTTCTTTTGTAGGATGGCACTACACTCTTCAGTAAGCTTTACCATTTTAAAAACTTCTAACTTCCTCTTCTTAGACATGATTTCTTTCATAAACTTTGCATAGTTAGGCATTTGCTGCAAAGCTTCTGCAAATGGAATGTTTATATGAATCTTCTTGAACATTTCCAGAAATTTAGTAAATTGTTCATCCATCTTCTTCTTTTGGAACCTTTGAGGGAATGGTAATGGTGGAGATTCAAAGACTTTACCCTCTTGAATGGCATTCTCCTTAGCTTTCCCTTTTTATTTTGAAGGTTCTTCATGTTGAACCACTGGTTGCTTTTGAATATTCATCTCAAAGCTAATAACTTCTTCAGCTTCAATGGATGGCATAGTTGGATGTGGTGGGCTTGCTACTTCTTTGCCACTCCTCGTAATCATTGCTTTGCAGCTCTCTTTTGGATTTATTTGAGTGCCACTTGGAAATGAACTCAACTGCTGATTTGACACTATCTTCGCCAACTGCCGCACTTGAGTTCCTAGACTTTTAACTGTGGCATTCATATTTCCAATTTGAAGCTCAATGCCAGAAACTCTCGTGTCATTTTTTTCTACCCTTCCAGTTAATTCCTTGAAGAACCTTGTGTGCATATTCATCATTTCATCAAGCTTATCTTCCAAGGATGGTTTTTTGTCTTGTAAAGGTTGTTGAGGCACAAATCCGGGTGGAAGTTGAGCGTTCCTATTATTTGCATATGAGAAATTCTCATGATTCCTCACTCTAGGATGATAGTACTTAGGGACATTATACCCCTCAGTTGGTCCTTAGTATCCACTGAATCTGCTTATGGCATTCATTTGCTCAATGGAAGCTTCTCTATGATAGGACATCTTGTTAGCTTCAACAATGGACTGCACCTATTGAATTTGCTAATTTTATTACTATTACTTTTTTCTTTTCTTCTACCAAATTCAATCGGTGAGTCATAGCAGCAATTTGAGAGTGCAAGTCACTAATCTCGTCCACTTCATCAATTCCTACTCTCTTTGTTGTTCCTCTTTCAATACCATGCCCATACGCATTAGCTGCCATGTCTTCAATCAGTTGAGTAGCATCCGTGGTGGATTTTCCCATCAATGAACCTTCAACTGCTGAGTCTACCAAAGCCCTAGTAGGTGGCGTAAGTACACTATAAAACATTTGAATCTGGAGCTAAGGGTGGTATCCATGCTGTGGAAAATGCCTCAATAGATCCTTGAACCTTTCCCAAGCTTCATACAGTGATTCGAAATCAGATTGCTTGAAGGAACTAATTTCACCCCGCTACTAATGCACTTTAGCTGGTGTGAAATATTTTTGAAGAAATTTCTAACCCATCTCTTCCCATGTTGTAATACTTCCGGAAACAAAGTTTGCAGCCAACTTCAGGCTTTATCCCTTAAGGAGAAAGGGAAAAGCCGCAGTCTAAGCTGGTCTTCAGTTACCCCGTTAATCTTGACAGTATAGCAAATCTCCATGAATGAATTAAGATGAGCCATAGGGTCTTCAATAGCGGATCCCCCAAACCATTGTTGCTGCACCATTGTAATCAACGAAGGCTTCAACTCAAAGTTATTTGCATTTATTGGTGTTCTTGCTATGCTCAGGTAATTGTTATTTAAAATCGGTTTGAAGAACTTTCTTAATGGTGCTTCTCTATGTTGTCCATCGCTATGTTCCCCACACCAGAACACCCACTATCAGCCATAGTTGGTACTCGTTCTTGAGCAACCAACAGAATCTGATGAATTGTTTTCAACAAATCTAGATCATACGGATCGCATGGACATTTACTCATGCAAGCCAGAAACACCAAAAACACACAAAAAATCAAGTGTATTCAATGAACTTTAACAAATCTAAAGAACAACCATGTAAAAGGGTAAGAAGAAAATAAAATTTGCCTTGACTAAGACTAAACCAAGTTCAACTGGTTTTAAGATATTTAACATCGTTTGTCTTCGACAATGGCGCCAAAACTTGTTGCCAACCCTGCAAGTGTACAGGTTCGCACTACTATTAATTGGTGAGACCGGATATCGTCCTCACGGAAAATGGATTTAATAAAATACCTTAAATCCCAATTTACTATTGATCTTCATTTTATTAAGGCTTTACTTGAAGTGAGTATATCAAATTCTGAATAGAAATCTAACCTAATGAGAGTAATTAGACCTTGCTTTAGAAAACTTTATGAAATGGATGTCTAGGATAGTGAATGCAGCTATATAGCCTATGATTCTCATTTTAGATCATAAATTTTTTACACTATGAGTTCTATGCACCTATAATTGAAACCCTCTCCCGAGGCACTTCAATGTTTATTAGAGTTGTCTTATAATGCCTTTTCCCAAGGTGTTTAATCAACAACCTAATGTTGTGTAATCAAAAGTTCTGTGCAACTCCCTAGATAAGCTAACAACCCCCCAGTTAATCAACTATTCCAAGTCTATGTTGTGATAACCACCCATTAGACCTCTCTCCTGAGTTAGTCTAATGCCTTGAGCTCGTCATGTTTATGGCTAGTAAACACAAAACATTAAGCATAAACAACATAGAATAGTGTTTCTAAAACAATAGCATTAACAAGCGATCACAGTTTATACATTGGTCATCACATCCTAGACCAAGAGAACTAACTAGCTTGACACGAAAGTAATAGAAAACATTAAACAATGAAAAAGATATTTAATCATACTCAAAACTTGGTAAAAATCTTCAATCCGTTCTTGAAACATTGGTTTTTGCCTCTCTCAGCCGTTACAAGTGAGATTTTCTAAATTAGGTATGTTTTGGCTCTAATAGCCTCTCCTATTTATAGTCCCATACTAAAAAAAATCCTAAAAATAGGAAAAACTCGATAATTAGTTAGTGTGACAGCAGTCACATGAACTGGGATTCCTTCGTTTTGTCCACCGCAGTCCACTGTTTCTGTCCATAATCCACATTCTGGTTACCACAATCACTGATTGACGGACCACGGTCACTAGTGAGTTCTGACATCATACTGTTTTTCTTCGGCTACCTCGATCTTCAGCTATCTGACCACAGTCACTTGTTATTATTCTTCATGATTTGTTATTCTTTTTGGCTTTATATGATGCAATTTCTCTTTTGGCTTCGACTTGAACCTACAATACACTAGATTTCCTTCCCTAGACATCACTTTCTCATAAAAGAGCTTTAAAACTTGAAAACAAAGCTTATAATGCAATGAAACAATGCAAGTTCCTAAACTACATGCTCATGCTGCTAACTATGCAAAACTTCGCCTAATTCTCCTTTTATTTCCTATAAATTGCAATAAATCAACTATACTAATGTTAGTTTGCTTTGCAACTAACAATAACAAGGTTCTAAGCTTCCACCTAAGTTTTCAAGTTCAAGTGTCTCATACCACTCTACCCCTTCCACTTAGACTTGCACCCAGAATAGAGCCACATCCAAAAAATTTCGCAAATTGCTTGATAATTAAGGTTTCCAAGCCCACTATACTCCACTGTCCCATACCAACGAGCATAGAAAAATTCATTCTATTCGAATTATCAATCATTCACCACACATGGTCCATCATTCTCCGAACACAAGCTTCTTCCATAACCCCTGAATTCCTATTCATCCTACACTACATAGAAATTGAAAGATATAGAAGTTTCCCGGTCCCGAGTGCCGATCAGCCATTTTTCTATTTTCACACAAGTTTTACTTTGTAGCCTATGTCCTAAAGATTTATGCATTTGATTCACTGTGCCACGTATGGCTACACCATATTTCTACCTAAGGTCTTTCCCCTGACCTTAAGGTTTTGTCTGGTTGATTCACAACTTTTGTCTAGCTCAGATTCGACCTTTGGCATCATTTTCGAGTTCTATTCGATTCTTTGCCCTAATTTTTCACCTTCTTATTTTTTTTTATAGAAAGTAAATGTAAAACCCCAACTCCCGTATCATTAAGCATTGGACGCATCCACCAATTTTCTTGACAGTAGACTAAACCAAACGGCGGGCCGGGCCGGTGTTACATTACAAGCGACGCACACTTGACTTTCTATTTCAGTCATTTCATGCCTTGATTGTATTTAACCGTACATAACTTAAA